>JAIUZE010009035.1:0-20887 GCA_022085475.1 Heliosperma pusillum | reverse complement strand
CCATGGGTAGTAAATTGTTGGTGAGCACAGCATTTCATGCCGCTACTGATGGTCAAACCGAGAGAACGATCCAAACTTTGGAAGATCTTCTCCGGGCTTGTGCCTTAGACTTTCACGCTTCTTGGGAGAAGTGTTTGCCTCTGGTTGAATTTTCTTATAACAACAGTTACCATGCATCTATTAAGATGGCACCGTACGAGGCTTTATACGGTAGGAAGTGCCGTAGTCCGGTTTGTTGGGATCAAGTCCAGGATGATCATATGTTGAGTCCCGACATAGTGACTGAAACAATTGATCAAGTTCAAGTCATTCGTGAGCGAATGAAAGCCGCTCAAGATAGACAAAAATCCTATGCCGATGTCCGTCGTCGACCACTTGAATTTGATGTTGATGACCGAGTATTCCTTAAAGGGTCACCGATGAAAGGAGTGAAACGGTTTGGAGTGAAGGGAAAGTTGAGTCCTAAATATATTGGACCGTTTCGTGTGCTTAAGAGAGTTGGTCCCGTTGCTTATCGTTTGGAATTACCTCCGAACTTGAGGAAAGTTCATGATGTGTTCCATGTTTCTCAATTGAAGAAGTATATTAGTGATCCGAGTCATATTATTCAAGAAGAAGTGTTGGACTTGGAACCTAATTTGGCTTTGGAAGAAAGGCCGATTCGTATACTTGAAAGGGCTAGCAAGCAAATCAGAAACAAAGTGGTACCCTTAGTTCGTATCCTTTGGCGTTGTGGAAACGTTGAAGCGGAAACTTGGGAACCTGAAGCTAAAATGTTAGCTAAATATCCCGAGCTCTTTGCTTGAGGTAAATCTCCTTCTTTCTTCCCTCTTTCTATTCGATTTATTCTTTCGAATATTCCGTTCCTTCTATCGAATATCATCTCTTATAGATAGATTATTAGAAACTTTAGTTAGAAATTTTAGGCATAGATAGTAGAGTTATTACCTTTACTATAAAATTTTTGAACTAAAAGCTTTTGGAAATGTTTGATGATTTCAAGTATTTTACCGTCAGGGAGTGTTGAGACTTGTTATTTGAGACGTTCGATAACTAGTTTTCTCATTTATTGACGCGAAAATGTATCTTTAAAGTCTTTGACTTGGGACGTCGATGTTCTTAACTGCAGACGAGAACCTTCCGTTCCATTGATAAGACCCTGTATTTTTATTACAAATATATTTTTAAAAAGGTGAATAGACCTACATATTAGGTTCACATTCATTATTCTAAGTTTCGCGGGACGAAACTTTTAAAAGAGGGTGTGATTTGTACACAAACCCGTCGTAATTTTGAAAGACCGAATTTATATTTGAAAAATAATTAAATTAATTTATTTTAATTATTACGATTTATTTGAATTTATGATAATTTAATATAATTATTTTGAATTTATTAGGAATTAAAGAGTAGGTTTTACGGTTTAAACCCGAACTTCATTTAACTATTCCCGAGTCAACTTAAGTCCCGAAACAAACCCGAAACCCGACTCCTACAAGTGCCACACGCCCAAAACACCCTTTTCCCCTCATTTTAGATCTTTTGATTACTTTGATTAAACTAATACAAATATCTAAGATATTTGTAACTTTATTGATCTATCAGTTTAAATTACGCAACAAATCGCTTAAAAACAGACCCGATTCCTTCCACCTTCACACGCCTCTTTCCTCTTGTTCCCTTATGATTAGATATTTTCATTAAACTAACATAATATCTAATAATATCTAGATATTTGATTAAACAAACATAATATCTAATAATAGCTAGATATTTACCATAATATATTTATAAAACCCGAGTCAATCCCGTAACAACAAGTTCAAAACCCGACTCCCGTTATTTCCCTATATTACACGGTTCCAACCCTCCCCTCTTACTCACTACTTATCTTTTTATTTTACATTAAATCAACTTAATATCTACTTAATACCTTCTTTAATATAATCATAATTGTTCTTGGTGTTCTTGATCGTTCTTGAGCAAAATCGTCACAAAACCTTCGTTACTTGGCCTAATCCGTTCTAAATTATATTTCTAAAGTCTCCTCTCCGCTCTTCATCTCCGTGTACGTTTCATTTTCAATTCCGACAAAATCGTTTTCAACACTTTAATTGTTGAAATCAAGTTTTAATTCTAATAATGTTATTTTTGTCATTTCTTTTAGGACAAGATTATGAAGACGAGTTTGGTGACTCGTATATTTTAGAAGAAGATTAGTAGACGGGTTTTTAGGTCTTATTTTGGTGCTACTTGGTTTTGTGCTAGCTAAGGTAACGATTACCGAGTTACTCGACGAATTAATGTCACATACTTTTATTTATGTTTTTGTTATTTACGGTTTTAAGTAGTAACATGCTAGGTTGTTATTATTATTAAGTTTTATGAGTTTTTAACATATTTAGTGTTTTTGACATGTTGGATGATTTGTTCATAATCATAATTGTAGTATGAATGATGGTTGAATTGGTTGTTAAAATGGATGGTTGTTAATTAAAACATGTTAGAAATAAATTTGGGTTGTTGTTGATGGTGGCCGTGTATGGTGGCTGAGAAACCGACCCGGTTCAGGCCCGGTTCAGGCCGGTTCAGGCCCGGTCCAGGCCGGTCTGGGTTGGTCCGTTAATTGGCCTTTGGGCTTGTGTCGATACTTGATTGTTTTGTTGTTGTTTTGACGGGTTTTAAATATGTTAAGCATGCGGGAAATATTAAGAAACGATTTTAGAAATGTTGACCAAAACAGGCCCAAACCAGCCCGTGGGCCCGGTTCAGTCTCGGCTTGGTCCGGTCTTGGCTGACCCGTGAGCTTCCTTTAGGCTTGTGACGGTTTTTGAGTTTAGTGTTATTATTATATCATGTTTTGTAATATTTAGCAAGTGGGAAATTTTAATAAGTAAATTATTTAATTAAACGGTTTTCATAATATTATTATTTCTCACATGTTAGAAATTATAGCATGAGATTGTAGTTTACTTTGATATCCTTTAAGTCAAGCGGGTTTCGTAAGAATTAATAATTCACATGTTAGAAATTAGAATAAAATAGCATGAAATGAATATGATGTTCTTCTGTTCAAGCCTAAATGGCTAAGACTCTGTTTCTAGCCGGTTTGACCAAACGGGTTTGGTCAAACTATGATCTAGTCAGCCCCGTTTTGACTGATGACCCGTCGCGGGACTCGGGTCGGGATTGAATGATCCATTATTTATTACATATTTTATGCTTCCTTAGCAACATAATAGACTGATTTACCGTCTTTCCTTTCTTATTTCTATCTTTTTAGAGCTAGAATAATCGATTCTGCCCTTCATTATGTTTTAATGCAGATTGGATGCATTTGGAGCTTTTTAGTAGATATGAATCATGGCGGAGTCGATCGTAAATGGTTAGGCATGGGAATCGAGAACAAAAGATAAGAAATGAAGAAAATCGAGGAAACGAGCCAAAAGAAGGTCTGCTCGATCGAGCAACTATACTTGCTCGATCGAGTCGGTCTGAAGGTTACTCGATCTAGCAAGATACCCTTGCTCGATCGAGCAACCTTGTTTTTCGACGACTTTTTCTTATTTTCCTAAACTTTAACCTAATTAATTAGATTTTTGTATTATAAAAGGAAAGCTTGTCTCACATGCTTTCTTATGCTTTTCAAGGCTTTATTGCTTTAAATTAGAAACCCTAATTTAGTTTGCTTGCCTCCGGATTTTATTCATCAAAGACGATTGTCTTTAGTTCATCTTGTAATCGGTATTCTTCAATCTTTCTTAGTTATTTATTTAATTGTCTTCTAGTTCTTTAATTATTCTTTATTCATCCTTTCATAATTGTTAATTATGTTTACTTTAATTATTATTGTTGTTGTTTATATTGTTATGAGTAGCTAAATTCCTTTCTAGGGTTGAAAGGGCATCTAGGATTGTTAGAAGGGGTAGATTAATTGATTGAATTGCAATTGCATGGTTATCGTTTGATTATCGTTTTAATTCTAGTTGTTTGATTACTGGCCAGGATTAATTAACTAGTCTCGCGAATTAGGATTGACACCGACCGGGTTAAGACTAAGATAGGCTACGATAATTGAATAGAATTCGTTTAATGGTAGCGACCGCATGTTAATCGTAGATCTAAAGGGCATAATTGAATCGACCGATCTTGTGACCTTAGATAACTTTATTGCATGACAGTTGATTACTCCCTTATCCCTAAATAATAATCCTAGTGAACCTGAGACCCTAGACTTTTAATCTCATTGTTTTCAACCTTATTAGTTAGTTATTGTTTATTATTAGTTATTGCTTATTATTAGTTGTTATTATTATTGTTATTATTGTTATTGTTATTATTTATTGTTATTGTTGATTGCTTTTAGTTTAGAAACCACAATCAAAACCCAGAAATTGTTACTTAAGAGACAAACCTAGTTTAACAGATTAGAATATTACCGCCTCCCTGTGGATTCGATACCTTGCTTACCGCTGACTATTAGTTAGTTGTGATTTAGGTTTACTTTGATTAAGGAGACGCGACTTAACCCTTATCAAATTTGGCGCCGTTGCCGGGGAGGCAACAGTTTTCTGTTTGTTTCTACTTAGTTTGTCTTTTTCGTCTCAAAAGACAGTTCTCATCCTTTTCTTTAGTTTTTGTTTATGCCCAGGTGTTCTAGGTCCGTTCTCGTGCCCTACGATTCCGAACCAGAGAAGACTCTCCGGTCTAGACGAAACTTTTGGAAGAAAATTCAAGAAGTGGAAGACTTGAGTACGCTTGAAACAGTTTACGCCAAATTCGTCGCAGAAAAACCATCCTTAGAAGAGGATACACCTATTTCTGCACCTACTACAACCATGCCTACTCTAGCCAGCCATTCGGAGCCTACTGTTGCATCTATTCCCAAGGGATTTCAACTCCCTACTACGGGCAATAGTACTTTTGAGATTCGTCCAACTTATATCTCTTTGGTGGAGCGAAACATGTTTGGAGGAAGCCCCACTGAGGATCCCGCTAAGCATATGGAGAAATTTACCAACTATTGTTGCTCTATTCCTTTGACGGGTGGGGTGACACAAGATCAGATCAAGTTGGTGTTGTTTCCCTTCTCATTACGAGACGGAGCAGAAGATTGGTTGAGTGAGTTAGATATGGCTGCACTTGGCATCACCGATTGGAGTTCTTTGGCTCTTGCATTCTACAAAAGATATTTTCCGCCACAGAAAACCAATGCCATTAGAAGTCAAATCACAAGTTTCAAACAAGCTCCCCAAGAGAACTTTAATGAGGCATGGGTTCGCTTCAAAAAGCTTGTCAAGTCCGTTCCACATCATGGTTTTGATACTTGGTTCTTATGCAACCAATTTTATAATGGGTTATATGATGATCAGAGGAATTTGTTGGATTCTGCTGCCAATGGGAGATTCCAAAATAACACTACAGATGCCAATGCTTGGAAGTTAATTGATGAGATGGCTACTCACAATGCCGAGTATGGGAATCCTAGGGGTAATGTGAGGAGAGGAGGTCCGGATAATGCAGTTGCAGCTCAGTTGGAGGCATTAACTGCCAAAATTGCCGAGTTACAAACTTCAAAGTCCTTGGAGAATAAGCAAACAGTTCATGCCATGGTTCAACAAGAGCCAACCTGTGAAAGATGTGGTACTATGGGGCATAATGCAGTGGAATGTATGAGTACGGTTGATCAAGTGCTTGCTTTTCAATCCTTTAAGCAAGGTTCACCGTACTCTAACTTTTACAATGAAAGGACAAGAGAGCATCCCAATTTCCCCTACCGAAGTCAGAATGTTCTTAATCCGACCCCACCACCACCTCAGCAACAAAGTTCATCTTATGTGATTCCTCAGAATCGCAATTCTCAAGGTAACTTCAATCGTTCCAATCAAGGTGGCCAAAACTTCCAACAACCTCCACCTCCACCACCTCCAAGTAATGATATGGCGGAACTGAAAGCCATGTTGCAGCAGAGTCTTATGATACAACAAAAGCAAGATGCTCAGATCTCACAACTGATAGCTCATAACAAGATGGTTGACACTCAAATTGCCCAATTGGCAATTCAACATCCACATAAACAACCGGGTAATCTTCCTCCTCAAGGACACCCTCCACATGAGCAAGTCAATGCCATCACCCTGAGGAGTGGAACACATTACAAAGGCCCTGGAATGATAAGGGATGAAACCAATGAAAGCTTGGAAGTTGCGGATCAAAGTTCGAAAAAAGGCAAAAATAAGGCTGAAACAGAGGTTGCTCGATCGAGCAGCACCCCCTTGCTCGATCGAGCAACCCAGAAAATTTGCCCAAATTTGTCTCGGGAAGTTTCTGAAAGTTACAGTACACAAAAACTCGATCGAGCAACCCCGCTGCTCGATCGAGCAACCCCTGATTTGGATGAAAAGCCTTCTAATTCATCTTCTAAAGCCAAAGAAGCCGAGCCCATTGTAATTAAACTTCCTTTTCCTCAACGCCTACATAAATCAAAGCTCGATAAACAGTTTGGGAGGTTTATGGAGGTAGTGAAGAATTTACAAGTGAGTGTACCATTTACCGAGTTGATCACCCAAGTGCCGGCCTATGCAAAGTTTCTAAAGGATATATTGACAAGGAAGCGGTCCTTTAATGAAGTGGAGACGGTTGCATTTACTGAGGAATGCAGTGCTGTTTTGCAATCCAAATCACCACCTAAGCTAAAGGATCCAGGGAGTTTTTCTATTCCTTGTAATATAGGCCGCTTAACAATAGATAAAGCCCTTTGTGATTTAGGGGCTAGTGTTAGTGTAATGCCATATTCTATATGCAAAAAGTTAAATATGGGTCAACTTACTGTTACAAACATGACCTTACAAATGGCCGACCGTTCTATTAAACACCCATTGGGGATTTTAGAAGACGTGCCGGTTAGAGTAGGGAAGTTTTTTATACCAGTTGACTTTGTTGTCTTAGATATGGCTGAGGACACCCAAACTCCTATCATCTTGGGACGACCATTCCTCCATACTGCGGGGGCGGTTATAGATGTTAAGAATGGGAGACTTACACTAACAGTGGGGGATGACACTATCACTTTCAACCTAGATAAAGGAATAAAACACCCCCTACTAGAAGAGACATGTCATAGGGTTGATATTGTTGATTTAACTATTGATGACTGTCCCCCTTTGCGTTTGGATAGGGATCCTCTAGAGATCGCCTTAATTTCCAGGAATGCTGAAACTGGACGCTCACGAAGTAAACTCAAGTCTAGATGGTTGAGACCATTCACAAAAACCAAGGTGAGCAAGTTTGGGTCGGTTTCACTACAAACCGACAAGGGTGAGATTTTCCAAGTCAATGGTCAGCGCTTAAAGACCTATTACGATAAAGCATTTATAGGAGTGAGAGAGGTCGTCAACCTTTCCACTCTTGATAAACCACCATGACTTTGAGATACCACGGTCGTGCGGGACCGATATAAACCAGCGCTAACCGGGAGGCAACCCGGCATTTACTTGTATTTCATTTGTAAATTTTATTTCGTTTAGCTTAATTATCAATGTCACAGTTACATTAGATTTAGTTTGGATAATTACTATACTTGTGCTTTATTGAGTGCGGTGAGGGAGCGATATAACAATTCTATTAAGTGTTTGCAGCTAATACAATTGGAAGTCGCTTTAATAATAAGAAACGAAAAGCAAAGCAAAGAAAGTAAGAAGAAAAGAAGAGAAAATAAGTGCAAAGCTGAACATCACAGGTTGCTCGACCGAGCAAACACATGCTCGATCGAGTTTTTGCTACGTCCAACATCCAGCAACTCAAGCAAGGTTGAAAATCAGAATTTTGAAGGTTGCTCGATCGAGCAAGCTCCTCTTGCTCGATCGAGTCGGTCAGTTCGAACCTGCCCGAAGCTTAAAAAGCCAGTTTTCACCAATTTTCTCTTCATTCCTCTTCTTATTTCGTCCTTGTTCTTCACTACCTCCCCCTTATTCTCTTAATTACTGGTATTATCTATCCTTATACTTTCTTCTATTGTATTTTCTTTTAGTTATTTCCCCTTCTCCCTTTGTTAGTTGTGTCCTTTAGGTTGCTGTTGTTGGTTATTGTGTGATGTTGTGCTGTTAGCGTCACAATGAGGACACTGTGACATTTAGGTTTGGGGGAGAATCTTTATTTCAGTTGTGTGTTTAGTTTATTTAAAAAAAAAATCCATAAAAAATTGAAAATTTTACAAAATCCAAAAACATGTTTTTATTTTATTAGGTCGAGTCTTGGTGAATTGAATTACAATGATGATAATTTGCATTGTTTCTGCATTTGAATCCCAAATAAGTTGTCCATGTACATTGTTTTGACTTACTATTTTTGAAAACAAAGCTCATAGTACAAGTCTTGACCGTTTTGACATACCTTATGCTAATTAGATTCGGCAATTTTTGTTGGTAAACCACTTAAAATTCTGAGGTCTTTAGAGCTTCCTAGGCCAGGAACATCAATAAACTGGTCTCATTGTTTTTAGGCTTGAGTGTGGTACTCCTTGTGGAATGTGTAACATCAAATTGCATAAGTGTGACATTCGTTTCTTGATACTATACCCGTTCGTTTGATAAGTGCATGATGAAAGGTGGTTCTTTTTGTTCAAATAAGCCTCACATAGCCAAAAAGACTTGATTTTATACCCTTATTATTGAGTTCTCTATGTTTAGCCCATTTGAGCCTTTGTAGCCTGTTTCATAACCTATCTGAAAGCTACATTCCTAGAACTTGCCTACCTTATCGGGACAGTCGCAGTTGCATGTTTTTCTTATCTACTTGTCTACTATGGTTGGGTCGGGATTTCAAAAAGAATATCAATTGGGTGTAGCAAGTATGTTGGCAATTGTGCCATTTATTCCCTTTGTTGAGAAAAGTTGTGAAGCAAAAGAAAAAAAAAAGAGATTTGATTTGAAAAGAATGAAAAAGAAAAAAAAGAAAGAAAAATTTGTTGCTTCATTGAATTATTCAAGGGAAAATGAAAGGGATTATACTAGAGTCTAATGCATATTTAGAGAGCAATTTCGATCTCTCTTGCGTTGTCAAAGTTTAAGATGATTTCTCTAGTTGGTGTTGGTTTGTGCTAGTCTTGTAGATTTGTTTTGGTACGTGTCGCTGCGACTACCGGTCTTAGCCCCACATTTCCATACGTGCCTTGGCACAATCCATTTCTATACCTTCACCCATTAGCCTCCCTTTTTGTCCTGATTCATGTACTTTATAGCGAATGCGTATTTGTTGGGGAAATTACTATCACATTAGAATGCATGCATGTTTCATATGTTGAGTGAGTGTTTCTATTTCTTTCTATCTTCACAAAATTCACCTTTACATAAACTTATGAGTGTTTGAGTGAATCCGCGAGAATCCGACAAATTGAGCCTTGCAAGATGGAAAGGTATTTGGTTTTTGTCTATACTACGGTATCATGTAAAATCTTGGATTATGAGCTGCGTTTTCTACTTTCCCGTACCTTTGAATTTGTTTTATTGGTACAACTTGGTCATTACTTTGTTATAGATATGGATAGCTTGGGATTTGTATGTGCATTAACATTAGCTTTGAGTTTTTCATTCATCATTTGTATGTTTGTCTTTGTATGTGTCGAGTGTTTTGCTTAGGGACAAGCAAAGGATTGGTTTGGGGGAGTTTGATGATCATTATTTATATACATATTTTATGCTTCCATTAGACACATATAACTCGATTTACCGTCTTTCCTTTCTTATTTCTATGCTATTTTAGCTAGAATATCGATTCTGCCGTTCTATTATGTTTTAATGCAGATTGGGTGCATTTGGAACTTTTTGAGTAGATATGAAGCATGGCGGAGTCGGATCGTAGAAGGTTAGGCATGGGAATCGAGAACAAAAGAGAAGAAATGAAGAAAATCGAAGAAACGAGCCAAAAGAAGGTCTGCTCGATCGAGCAAACTATAGCTCGATCGAGTCGGTCTGAAGGTTGCTCGATCTAGCAAGATACCCTTGCTCGATCGAGCAACCTTGTTTTTCGACGACTTTTTCTTATTTTCCTAAACTTTAACCTAATTAATTAGATTTTTGTATTATAAAAGGAAAGCTTGTCTCACATGCTTTCTGATGCTTTTCAAGGCTTTATTGCTTTAAATTAGAAACCCTAATTTAGTTAATTTGCTTGCCTCCGGATTTTATTCATCAAAGACGATTGTCTTTAGTTCATCTTGTAATCGGTATTCTTCAATCTTTCTTAGTTATTTATTTAATTGTCTTCTAGTTCTTTAATTATTCTTTATTCATCCTTTCATAATTGTTAATCATGTTTACTTTAATTATTATTGTTGTTGTTTATATTGTTATGAGTAGCTAAATTTCTTTCTAGGGTTGAAAGGGGATCTAGGATTGTTAGAAGGGGTAGATTAATTGATTGAATTGCAATTGCATGGTTATCGTTTGATTATCGTTTTAATTCTAGTTGGTTGATTACTGGCCAGGATTAATTAACTAGTCTTGCAAATTAGGATTGACACCGACCGGGTTAAGACTAAGATAGGCTACGATAATTGAATAGAACTCGTTTAATGATAGCGACCGCATGTTAATCGTAGATCTAAAGGGCATAATTGAATCGACCGATCTTGCGACCTTAGATAACTTTATTGCATGATAGTTGATTACTCCCTTACCCCTGAATAATAATCCTAGTGAACCTGAGACCCTTGACTTTTAATCTCATTGTTTTTAACCTTATTAGTTTGTTATTGCTTATTATTAGTTGTTATTATTATTGTTATTAGTTGTTATTGTTTACTTTAGTTGTTGTTATTAATTGCTATTAGTTTAGAACTCAAATCGCAAAACCCAGAAATTGTTACTTAAGAGACAAACCTAGTTTAACAGATTAGAATACTACCGCCTCCCTGTGGATTCGATACCTTGCTTACCGCTGACTATTAGTTAGTTGTGACTTAGGTTTACTTTGATTAAGGAGACGCGACTTTAACCTTATCAGGGATTTGTCTTCAGGTAAGGTTTTATTTAATGAATGAATGAATGAGCCTTAGTAGATATGAGGCGATATGATATTTGAATGTGATTTATATGCAATTAGTCACATGATAGGAAGTTTTTCCCGTGACTGTTTAATTGTATGATATATGTCGTGTTAACTAAGTACTCATAGAGAATTATGATTATATGGCGTCTTGACCATTCTAATTCTAAATGAGCACCTTGGACCATGACATTGATAGGCCTTACTATCTTTAACGAGTATATGTTCATGGCTTGATAGCTTTTGTGTTCCCGGCTTGGTGGGTTTATATCCAAGCTGGGGCATGGCTGCCTAATTGCTTCCACTTTGGGAATGGAGTCAGCTTAAGTACTAGACAACTCTGCTTAGGGGGTCGCCTAGTAGAGATTCTCATGTACTTTTGGTCATGAGACAGGGAATGGGTTAGCTGTTGTCGCTAGGTCTGATCAGTCTAGGACTAGGATGTTTTCCTACCTTGTGGTATAGACTCGAGTTACAGAAGTCGACTATTGACTGTACTAAGAACGTATGCCTGTTTCTAGACGGATTGGTCTTTCATGTTTGTATGATTCTATGAATCTTAGAAGGTGAGATGCAAGCCGGCTAAGGTTGATAGAGTTTGGATTACCGGTTGTTAACTGATTCACATGATAGTTTGTATGATTAGGGTTGAGTTGTATCCAGGCCATGTTTTAAATGTAACCTCTGAGCTGAAATACTAGCTTCCCTACATCGTGGTATAGGTTGTTAACCGATTCACATGATAGCTTGCATGAGTAGCTTATCCTTCATATGCTAGGTTATATGTTAGTTATTTGTTTCATAACATGAAAAGCATAGCGTATATGTTAAGGTTTTGTATTTTCCATATACATCTCTTTTATGTTATTCATGTTTTATTAAACTCGACATTTCGTGGCTGGGAGAACTCGGAGTTACTCCCCACTGACTGTGGCTTCCGTGTTTATATTTAATGCGGTTGGCAGGTTTGTGATGCATACTTGGGTACATTGACGAGCTAGCGAGTGAAGTATTACCTTGGACCTATATTCGGTTCTTAGGATTGTATTATTTAATACACTCTTTTATTTCCGTATTTATACGGGAGATATGTCTCCCGTTTTAGATACTTCTTATGTATAATATTATTTCCTTTTTGTTATGAACCTTTTTCTTTAAGACACCTTTGTTATGATGAATATATTTAATGGTAGGTTCCGGTTTTAAAATTTACCGATTTTCACTAAAGTGAACCTATTAAAAACGTATTCTCATCTTTTATTTATTTAAATTACTTGTTTATCTTTCCGCAAATTCGAGGGTGTCACAGGCACTACAGCAACAACAAATACAACAATAAAATACAGGGGATCCCCAGCCGGTATGTGTGACCGGCCGCCGGCTACCCGGCTGGGGACGCATGCCAACAGAGAAAAAGAAGGAAAGATGGGGAATGGGGAGTCTCAGCCGGTCGGCCGGCTACCGGGTGGCCGGCTGCCGGCTGGGACACACATACTATCAAAATCCAAATATTCAGAAGGGGTTCCCAGCCGGTCAGCTGGCCGGCGACCGGTCGGCCTGTTGGGACACACGCATTATCAAAAGTCTCCAAAATATCAATTTCACATCAGACGTGTTCCCAGCCGGTCGGCTGACCGGCGGCCGGTCAGCCGGCCGGGACAACAAACACGCAAATCACCAACAATAACAACCAAACTTAAACTCCATGGTTACCCATTCAATTCCAACAACAATTACCCAATTTCAATATTAACATGTAAGAACATGAGTTCATGACACTAACTAACAAAGCACTTATCTATATCATAATTACTACCTTAAAACACATAAGAAACACATAAAGAGGTGATACCGAGTAACTAATCACCGTTACCTCGATTAGCACTTCAAATCCTCGATTCCCAAGCTAATCATCAACCCACGTGAACTCCTTGACCCAAAACCTTCGAAATACATCTTTTCCCGCTAAATAAAGTAACAAGAACCCAAAATCGAAATATGGTGAAAGACGGTCTAAAAATAAAGTTAAAAGTTTCGATCTTTTATTGGCTAGAAAGAAAGAGGACGGTGAGAGGATTCCGAAACATTAAACGGAATTGAATTTGGTTAAGAAACGAAGAAGTTATACCCGTCTTAAGTTTAGATCTAGAAAATGGGTTTTATAAACGGAAAAGGGTATTTTATGGTATGAGAATGAGAGGAGAAGATTGATATAAGAATCCCCAAGTTTCGTTGAGAGACGGAAAAATGGCATCTGTCTTACGATTATAAAGTGATGGAGTTTTAATGGGGTTTTTGGTTGTTTGAGGAAGAAGATGGTTGCTGGAAAATGAAGAGGGAGGAGGGTGGTTAGTGGGTTTTGTTTTGAGAAAAAAAAATGATAGAAGACCCAAATTTCATATCGGGTCGACTCGCTTAGATTTTCGCGTAAAATCCGATTATGAACTCATAACGGACTGAAATGCGACGGTTTCTACCTAACTAAACTAAATTCTATTTAACATTAATTTAAAGCTACAAAATCATAAATTATCGACTTAAAAATATTTTAACTAATAAAAGTAAAAGACGAATTTATAAAATTTACGACTTTAGTAAATTATTCATTATTATAAAATATGGGGTGTTACAAGAGGGAAGTGGTCTTTCCTAGTACCTACATTAAGCTTCCTATAATCAATACACATCCTCCACCTTGTCACTAGTCTAGTAGATATGAGGTCGTTTTTCTCATTAGTGACGATCGTAGTCCCTCCCTTCTTAGGGACTACTTGAACAGGACTAACCCACTTTGAGTCACAAATAAAGTATATGATTCCTGCATCTAACAATTTATGCACCTCTTTTCTAACTACCTCTTGCATAGTAGGGTTCAAACGACATTGACCTTGCCTACAAGGTTTATGGTTTTCTTCTAAGTGGATACGGTGCATACAAAAGTCAAGACTAATACCTTGTAAATCATCAATACTATAACCTATAGCCTTCTTGTGTCTTTTTAAAACTACCAACAAATCAGTAAGTTGGCTTTCAAATAGGTTAGCACTGACAATTACAGGATTCATCTCATGGGAATCAAGAAAAACATACTTAAGATGAGAGGGGAGGGGTTTAAGTTCAGGTTTATTTACCTCGGTAACCTTAGGGGGGTTACCTAAGCTATACACCTTTTGTAACTTACATTCCTCTCTTGTCAGCAGTTTTTCCATCTCAACTACTTCCTTACTCCGTGAGCTTCCAGCTTTAGCAGTGCTGGAAATTAAGGCGATCTCCAGAGGATCCCTATTCAAACACAAAGAGAGACAGTCATCAACAGTCAAATCCACAATATCGATCCTATTACATGTCTCTTTTAGCATGGGGTGTTTCATTGCATTATCTAAGTTGAAAGTGATAGTGTCATCCCCCACTGTTAGTGTAAGTCTCACATTCTTAACATCTATAACCGCCCCCGCATTATGGAAAAATGGTCGTCCTAAGATGATAGGAATTTGGGTGTCCTCAGCCATATCTAATACGACGAAGTCAACTGGTATGAAAAATTTCCCTACTCTAACCGGTACGTCTTCTAAGATTCTTAAAGGGTGTTTAATAGAACGGTCGGCCATTTGTAAGGCATGGTTGTAACATTAAGTTGACCCATATTTAGCTTTTTACATATAGAAAATGACATTACACTAACACTAGCCCTTAAATCACAAATGGCTTTATCAATAGCTAAACATCCTATATTACAAGGAATGGAAAAACTCCCTGGATCCTTTAGCTTAGGTGGTGATCGGGATTGTAACACAGCACTGCATTCCTCATTAAATGCAACCGTCTCCACTTCATTAAAGGACCGCTTCCTTGTCAATATGTCCTTCATAAATTTAGCATAAGCCGGCACTTGAGTGATCAACTCAGTAAATGGTACACTCACTTGCAAATTCTTGACTACTTTCATAAATCTTCCAAACTATTTATCGAGCTTGGATTTATGTTGGCGGTGAGGAAAAGGAAGTGTAATTGCGATTGGCTCGGCTTCTTTTGCCTTTGTAGATGAAGGAGAGGACTTTTTAGTCTGATCAGGGGTTGCTCGATCGAGCAAAGGGGCTGCTTAATCGAGTTTGTCGAAACAGGAACTTTCAGAAACTCCTCGAGCAGATTTTTCGGAGTTTTCAAAGGTTGCTCGATCGAGCAAAGGTGTTGCTCAATCGAGCATTCTTTTTTTCAGGCAATTTTTCGTTGTTTTCCGAATTTTGACGAGAACCTTCCAAACTTTCGTCGATGGGCATCGTCGGGCCTTTGTAATGGGTCCCACTCCTCAAAGTAATAGCTTGTTCATGTGGAGAGTGTCCCTGAGGAGGAAGATTTCCCGGTTGTTTGTGTGGATTTTGAATTGTCAATTGGCCAATTTGAGTATCCACTATCTTGTTATGTGCGAGCAATTGAGAGATCTGAGCATCTTTGTAGAGTCTATTGATCGAATACGAAAGAGGGGGGGGGGGGGGGGAATTGAGTATTAAAAACTAGCCCCACTTTTTCGATTTATATGATATGTAATTAATTATTTGATCTTATGAATTAAAATCAACTAATTAATTAATCAAAGTAAGCGCGAATAACTAAATAACGAAAAGTAAAGAGATAAGAGAGAGGCACACGATTTTTGAAGTGGTTCAGTTTCACACGTTGAAACCTACGTCCACTATTCTCGATTAATAATTTTTAGTACCTTTCTACGGATTACAAAAATTACCAACCCACTCGTATAATCAACACTATGATTATAACTCAAGCTGAGTATCGCTAAATACTCTATACTATCTTACGCTAATAAGAAAGTACAATATAACTCACACAGATTCCCGTTAAAGAATTGTAAGCTTATAATGATGTACTATTATCCAATAACGTATTTCACTCAAGCGCTTGATAATAATTGATGCACGACTCTTTTAAAAACAAACTCTAAAAATAATAAATATTTGCTCAAAGGTTTGCTTTAAAACGATTTTGGAAAATCAACACAAATAAAATATGTAGCCGTGTAAAATATGTGTATTTCGTGTGTTTTGCAATTTGTATGTGAAGGAGTATTTATAGTAGTAGAATCATAGTAGATCTAAAACCCTAGTATAATATTTAATAAAGATATTTATCTTATCATAAAATAATATTTGCTAATCTTATAGAAATATCTTTATCTCAAAATATTATTTGGTTTATCTTATAGAAATATATTTATCTTTATATCTCAAAATATTGTTGTAAAGATATAGTAGAATCCTAGATTAGGTAAACTAAGGAAACAACCTATGGAGGCCGGATTCCTAGCTCACGAAACCCTAGGAGCACGAATCCCTAGGTGGCACAAACTAGGTTTCACGAAACCCTAGATGGCTCAACCACTAGGTGGGCTAATTAGGTTAACAACAAATTGAGATAGAATATATTAGAAACCCTAGGTATCATGACAACCCATAAGTTGTATTACTAACCAATAGAATCTCATAAATATATTCTCTATTAAAATAATTGATAAATATAAAAATACTCTTTCACTTTTGAAAACATTTCAAAACATTTTATTTCCAAAATCATGCATCAATATTTTATCATCCAAAGTCATAGACTAAAGCTATAACTTTTGAACATAAAATCTCTCGAATGAAATAGTTACCGAATGACGACCTATACTATCTAATTTTCACAAAGATCTTCAGTATACGAATCATCTCTTCATCTTGATCACAAAGACCCTCCATCTCGAGTCTTGTGTAGTTTGATGTAGATCTTGTTTGAAGCGATTTTCCTTAAAGTTATGCCTGGGTAGCTATAACTTCCATGTTCACTTCCAAAGTTATTCCTGAAGTTGTTATAACGTTGTCTCACAGACTTTGTCAAAGTTATGCCTAACTTTTATCTTTCTTCTCATAATTGTTGCTAGCTATAATAAGACTAAAGCACACAATTACACGCATATGATATATCGAGTAAAACATATTATTACGTAAACACATGTCATTATCAAAACTATGAAGTTGGTCCAACAAATTCCCCCTTTTTGATGATGACAAGTCTCATATGATTTCCTCAAGAGTTCTTCTTAACAATGTGACTAAGTATGGTTCCCCCTCAACAAAACACCCCAAAGTTATAGCAACTTTGATCGCAAGAACAAAACAACTTAGCCAAAGTTATAGCTTGAGAGAATTTAAGAGATAACGAGTCTTGACAAGGAGCAAGCTTAAGCAAAGACTCAATCATATCATTTCTTCCCCCTCTTGGCATCATTGAAAAGACAAGAACAAAGACATGAAACGACTAGAATAACACATGTCAAGGCAAGAAATAGATATGCAAAATACGCAATATAAAACGATATATATCAAGCAAAATAAAGTGCAAATGTTAATTAAAACTACAAGCCACAAAATATAATGTTTAGTGTCATTGGGCCGAAAAGGACAATGTCAAAATAAGCCAAAATGGGCCGAATAGGATTAGTAGTTTTAAGAGTAAAACAACCAAGGATAGAAAAGCAATACGGGTAGGTGGATGAGGCTAGGGTGCTTTGTAACCGGGCCTAGTGCGGTACTCAAGAGTGGATAAACGGTCAAGGCAAGAAGACACATGTGTAGCTTGAGCGGTGAGGCAAACGTCAAAGTTCCGAACTTTCAACGAAAGAGCCTCCGTCGCATCATATATGGTACGCATTCCCTCACGCATCTCCGTCCCGCTCTTAACCAACGACCCGCCTTGGCTCACCAAGAATGTCATCCTATCCCTTTGCCTATACGCTTCTTGCTTACAATCGATAATGTTGCGTTCCAACTTAGCAAGGCGATCATCTACACCCGTCATCCAAGACCTCAACTCACTACTCACACCTGAACCGACATGGTCACGGGTAGAGCTAGTGTTCCCCATAGCCACGGTTTTTACAATTTTTTTTTTTTTTTTTTTTAACAACCGCATCAATTTTCCTATCTTGCGCATCAAGGCGCTCCATTACTTTTCCAATAAACACATCCAATTTCGATTCAAGCCCCGAAAAATCAGCCACTCTCGGGTTCATAACAACCGAACCATTTTTTTTTTTCTTCACTAACACCCTCTTGTACTTTTTTTTTTTTTTTTTTTAATCGACGCCTTTTGTACGTTCAAGCACCGAACCCGACTCGGTTTGGGTTTTGGAGTTTGTGTAATAGTTGGGTGCGTTGTAGTGATGGATTGGTAGACATACAAGGTGTTTGTGTTTTTGTAGGAGTGCACGTGAGGTGCCGTCCTACTCTTCCTCTTTTTTCCTTTTTTTTTTTGTTTTTGAATTTGGGTAGGAAAAGGAATCTTAGGTAATTAATTTTGGGGATATGGTAAGGATACAATTTGGTAAATAAGAAGATATGGTAAGGTAATTTTATTTGAGAATTTCGGCTAACATGGAATTTAGCTCAATTTTGGAAAGTGAAAAATATAGGTTTTTGGCAAATATGTGGTTCATAATTCAATTTCCATAAAACACTCAATATGCAAGATACTCACGTAAAATATATTATATTAAACACAAATATACTAGCAATGAAATATGCGGACACAGTCATATAATCTCGTCTTATTCTAGCCAGTCACACAGGTTCACAAAATAAATAAGATGAATTTAATTGCTACCGATTAAACCAATTTCCAACCGCAAAATCTCAAAACGTCTTCTCGCTAACGCCTTTGTTAAAATGTCAGCCCATTGAACGCCAGTACTACAAAATTCGAGTTTATGTTGCCCTTTTCTACATGGTCACGTAAAAAATGATGTCTAATGTCTATATGCTTAGTACGAGAATGCTGAGCTGGGTTCTTAGAAATAACGATAGCACTCGTATTATCACAGAAAACAGGCATACAACCAACATTAACACCATAGTCACATAGTTGTTGCTTTAGTTGTTGTTTTAACCAAAGTAGTTGAGAACATACCAGTCCTGCAGCGATATATTCGGCTTCTGCAGTAGATAGCGCAACCGAGTTTTGCTTCTTTGAGTCCCAAGTAATTATGCATGGTCCAACAAACGTAGCAAATCCAGAGGTACTTTTTCTATCTAAAGAACATCCCGCATAATCTGCGTCTGAATATCCTACTAGATCGAAATTACACTCAAGTGGATACCACAAATATAAGTTAGATGTACCAATTAAATATCTCAAGATACGTTTAACTGCAATCATATGTGATTCTTTAGGACATGATTGAAATCTGGCACAGACACATACGCTGAACATAATGTCAGGCCTACTTGCAGTTAAATATAATAAAGAACCAATCATACCTCGATATGTAGTCTCATCTACGGACTTACCATTTTCATCTAAGGTCAACTTTTTGTCAGTTACCATAGGTGTGTCCATTGGATGAGCGTTTTCCATACCAAATTTTCTGATTAGCTCCTTGACATATTTTTGTTGGTGAATCTTTATGCCTTCTTTTGTTTGTTGAATCTGCAGTCCTAGGAAGAATTTCAATTCTCCCATCATGCTCATTTCAAATTCTGAGGTCATAAGATCTGAAAAATACTTGCACAATTTATTGTTATTAGAACCAAAAATAATATCGTCTACATAAATTTGAGCAACAAGTAAATCAGAACCCTCGGATTTTAGAAATAGGGTTTTGTCGACAGATCCTCTCTTAAAATTGTTTTGTAATAAAAATTTTGACAATCTGTCGTACCAAGCCCTAGGCGCTTGTTTCAAACCATATAAAGCTTTAACGAGTTTAAAAACATGGTTTTGAAACTTGCTATTCAAAAATCCAGGAGGTTGTTCAACAAAAACCTCTTCTTCCAAATAACCGTTAAGAAATGCCGTCTTAACGTCCATTTGGAACAATTTCATTCCTTTGTGAGCTGCGAAGGCGATGAGCAAGCGAATAGCTTCAAGTCTTGCTTCTGGAGCGAAAGTCTCGTCATAATCAATCCCTTCTTGTTGATTATAACCTTGAACAACCAATCGAGCCTTGTTACGAACTATAACTCCTGAATCATCCAATTTATTTCTGAATACCCATCGAGTACCAATCACAGTTCGACTAGAAGGTCGTGGCACGAGGTGCCATACTTTATTGCGTTCGAACTGTTGAACCTCTTCTTGCATTGCTACAATCCAGTCAGATTCTGCAAGAGCTTCTTTGATGTTGGTAGGCTCTATGGTAGACAGAAAAGAATAGAATGAACAAAAGTTATTTAAAGTTCGCCTCGTTTGAACTCCCTTATTCAAACTTCCTAGGATACTATCCATAGGATGAGAACTCTTATATTTCCATTTCTTAGAGTTCCTAGGCTCATCATCATCTGATGAACTATCACTTTCCTCAAATGATTCAGAATCAAGATTCGTTCCCCCTGAGTTGGACTCTGGGGTTATAGCTGAAGTTGGTACAACTTTAGTTACTAAATCTTGATCTGAGTTCAAAGTTATAGCATCATCAGCTATAACTTCAGTTTCCTTTTCCTTGTTTTTAGAAGAGACATTCGTATCATCAACAATTGTCTCAGTTCTCTGTTCAAGGTCATTTGCGGATTTATCAAGTTCATCATTGATTCCTTCAATAACTTCTTCATTATTAACTGGCACGTCATCTCTGGAGAGGCGAAAGTCTGGATCATTCATGTCTTCTTCTTCATTCTGTTCAACTTGTTCAGGCACATTATCTTCATCAAAAGCAACATGAACACTTTCTTCTATGCACAACGTTCTTTTGTTAAAAACTTTAAAAGCTTTACTATGATTAGAATAACCAACAAACACAGCTTTGTCACTTCGTGGATCAAATTTGCTCAAATTACTTTTTCCATTATTATGGACAAAA
>JAIUZE010009034.1:0-10892 GCA_022085475.1 Heliosperma pusillum | reverse complement strand
AAAATATAATGCTTGTGTCATAAGCAGCATGCCTAGTTCAACCAAGTGAGATTAAGAGTTTTGATGGAAAATGAGACAAAGGAACTTTTTCCGCAGTACCTTGTAGGTCCTACTTAGCACAATATAGCACTGTTTGAGTGAAGATTTACATATTTAAATTCCACCGCAAGCTAATATTTGGTGCATGAGTCTCTTTCTACAGTGTTGCCTTAGCCATATGATTGTCTAAAAAATAGAAGGTTTCACAATACACCAACTCCTCCAAATCCTTTCTCAACAACTAAACAAACAAAAAATCTAAGAAGTCATCGATTAAGATAGATAATTTGCCTAAAAAAGGATTAGGCTTGCTGACCATAACATTTCTCCCCCAATGGCCTCCTTCCCAATCAGCAAATTCAAAATCCCGTTAACGTATTCCTTCAACCATTCCCCACCTCAATGACCATATCTCCAAACCTTCTAAAAGACGTGTTAGTTTGCTCCATTCAGAATCTTAACAAGACATGAGACATGTTCCTCTATGAGAAAGAAGTATAGACCACTCTAGCATGTTTAATTAAGAATCTTAAGAAGGCCTGAAGCATATTTACTATACCCTATCTCTTTGCCTTCCCCCTTCTCTTTTCCTTCCCATTTTCCTTCCTCTTCTTTTCCCACTTTCAAGAGAAAATCCAAGTCCAACATCAGTAAAAGAACATTATCCAACTTTCAAAGGATTGAAAGTAACACAGGTAACCACCATAGTCTCGATCAGTCTCACGAGGAAGCTGCCCCTTACCCTGGTCGGTGAAGGAGCCACTTGTCTTGATGTTAGCAGCTCAAAACTCGTCACAATTTAGGTTAGATTAAATCGGATGCTTCAATTAAATGGCAAGGGAAGGCTTGCCCCTATTACACCCTTATGGTGGGACCCTTCCCCGGATTCTCGCCTTGCGGGGACGCCATCGTGCACCGGACTGCCCTCTTTTTTTTTTAACTAATAAAAAAGTAGAATGATTTTGTATACTCCATGTCTCCTCCACTATTTATGAGAACCAAGTGTTAATCAAACTGCGTCTATTTGTTAAGAAAAATAATGGCATTAATGTTGTTATTTGATGTGGAAAATTGGTGAAATGAAAACGTAGGTGATGAAATTTTTAATTGAGGTAGAAATCTGAGATTCCGCTGATGAGAGAGAGGTTGATGAACAACAGATCCCATGTTTAACACAGCCTTGTTCATCATGTGTTACAGAGATCCTTAATTCTTTCACAAATGACGATAACAACATAGTTTGATTAGCGGATCAAGTGAGAATTCTTTAATACTCATGTCTTATATAACTGCTTATAATTAATGAAGTATTCAAAAGCTTTTAGAATTAAAAAGTTCATAGTATCATCATCAGCCTTTTCCGCAGAAACAGACTGTATAAAGAAATGATTGGGGATGATTGTCCCCATAGTTTTGGAAGAATATGGCATTTTTGCCTAAAAACTATGAAAATTGAGTAATAATTACTATATAGATTCATACTTCATCATGCTTTATTTAGACACGTAATTTATCCAATCATAAAACGTTCTCTTGCTCTATAGAGAAACTCCAATCAACACAACATAAATCCGCAATAATGTCACCGAGGAATTTCTCCTGAAAAAAATGTAAATTTTTTGCAGAGGCAAGATGGCATGAAACTTGACTTTGAAAATGTCCAGGTAAAAAACTAACCTAAAAAATATAATCGAAATAACATTTATGCTTGAATTTCACTTACCATATGAGTATGTTGTGGGAAGTGCGGATTGTTCCTGAAGACTATTCGGTACAAGAGCTATCTTAGATGCATTCCTACTCCGCGACTTCACTCTTAGAAATCTCCTTCCCATTCAAAGGCATCAACCACACCAAAAATAAGATCTACTCTCTTGTCCAGCCATCGAACCCAGCCTCTTTAATTCTCGCTCATCATGGACACCATTCCATTCAACAGTTGGGGTTATATCTGCAGACGTGCACACACACATAACAATGTAACAACTTAAAAAACACACAGACAAACACACACACACACGTAACAACCTAAAGAAAACAAATGGGCTCAGTTTCATGAAACAATCAGTATGATTACCCTAAAACCCAAATCATTTTAGTCACTTAATTGTCAATCAACACATAAATTACCATCGAACAACCATAAACCCGGATACTCCTGCTTCAGAGGGTTGAGTCAACTGATGTTACGGTGTAAAAACACCCTTCAACGAGGGCCTCCATAAAGTCGATCTTTGCTTGCGGCATTTCTAACTATTCGGTTAGCGTCCTCTCAAATCTCTAGGTTAGGGTTAGAGCTAACAGGGTTAACAGCCGACCGCTCTACCACTGAGCTACTGAGGGAAAAGAGCCTCTTTCCCTAGGCTGGGAAAAGGTAGTTGGTCAGCCGGAAGGGTAGGGCTTCGCTCCACGCGCTCCGTGTGTATTGAATGATGGAATGCATTAAGTCTTTCATTTATCTGATCAATTAAGGGCAGTTCTGCCACAAAGACTGAAGAGGAGCAGAATAGAACCAGAAGTTGAATCCTTTGCTGGTGCTTTTTTAGGTCCAATTCCATCAATTTTGATCACATGCCTAATCAACGCACACAACTCACATAAGGGCCACCAAATAACATAAATTACCATCGAACAACGTAGTGTTACATTTTAGCGTAGTGAGGTCCTGAATCATGGCTAACAAAGGGACACCAAATAAATCAAATCAATCAATGGCTAAAATACGGCTGAAGATAAAAATCAAAAGTTGTTTTTTTAGCAGAGAGTAAGCAGAAATAAAAGCGTAAATAAGGACCAAGGTTTAGATTTTCAGAAGTCAAGCACCAAGAAAATAAACTGACGAAGGAAAATAAATGTAAACTGAAAGCTATAATGCACATACCAAATTAGCAGTGCAATAAAGTGACAACAAACATTAACTAATCGAGATATTAATCAAATGAAACATGATCAATCAAAGCCTAAGCTGGTACATTAATCATCAAAAGACGAACACCCAAACCTGCAGAAAGTAATTAATTAATTACACACTTCGATAGATCCCGACGAAGATCGTTGGCCGACTTATGAACATAGAGTAATCTGAAATAATAACAAACATCCATTAGGACAAAAATCAAAACCACCCATCAAATCAAACTAAAATCATCAACACGATAATTTTTTAAATTAAACGCCGAAAAAAAAGAAAGGAGGAAGCTAAAGCCAGGAGACAAAAATAAGGCAAAAGGAAGTCTTTGATTGGACCCAAACCCCAAACCTTATATTTCTGCCTCCAAAACCTTGTTTCCTAGCTAAACACCTACTTAAGCTACAAATACTACTCCTAAATAAGCTGGGGAGTGGTAAATTTATGTAAGTCAACTCACAATGTTGACATTGTTGATTAAGGCAGGTATAAATTGGACTGGATTTGTTACTGACTGATAATAACATTCTTAACAACTAAAAAAGACAAGATCAAAGAATTAGTATCAAATTTGAATAGACTTATTAAGTTAGCATACAAGATCCCTTAAACTCTCACATTCTTTACATGTTTAATCTTCACCTAGAATTTTCTTCATCATCCTTGATACTCATTTCAGCGGTTGGGACCAATAACCAAAAATATTCAACCCGCCGGGTAACCAGCTTAGTCAACACGCTTACCAGTTTTTATTTTCAACCAAGTAACACAATTCACAGTTTCTCGATGAAAGGACAGAATGCACAATTAATAATCTGTACAACAGTCACTGGTTAGATGCAGTAGTAGTAGGGAAGGAAAATAAGTGGAAGAGTAACGAGGAAGTAAGAAAATTGTGTTTATCTCTTTCCCTTCACAACAAAATCATCGCACAACCAACAAAATAAAATTTGAATTCAAAATTGGTTAAACTTCGAATTCTGATTCAATATTAGAAAATCGAACCAAAGAAATTAATTACCTTGAGTTGGTTAAGATTCGAGGCTGAAAATGATCAAATCATCTCATCTGTCAACAAAGATGTCACTATTGTATTTCCGTCAGACTGATTTGTATTAATGTGGCACTATCATACTAAGGAAAAATAAACTATTAGAGTGACACTATTTATACTAAACAAAAATGAAAGAGAAGGCAATAAAAATAAACTTGGATCCCCCCTTTGTTACAAAAAAGTATGAGCTCCAATCACCATAAATACTGCAGAAACAAACAAATGAAGTCCTATAAAATTCAGGAAGCAACTTCTAGCATTTTGGTATCTAAAATATAGCCAAGACACTAACGAAATACACAACTAAAAGTACTAAATAAAAAAATAAAAAAACACTTGAAACACAATCTAAAAACATCAAAGACAATAGCACCAAATCCTCATACTTCTCACCTAAATTCAACAGTCCAAAACAGAAACATTAAACATTCCAAAGTTCAGTAATGACACAGCTTTGTAACATCAATTTTACCCGAATTACCCTTTCAAATTACTAAGCACTAAATGAGGCGATCACGAAATGGTGGTAACTTACTTTGTTTTCAACAGATAAATGTCTCTCCATACGTCTCCAATCCAATTGAAGACCACCTGCAATAAAAGCACCGTTTCTCAAATCTAAAAAAATCAAAGGCTAGGCTAGTTTCAGAAGGTTACTACTACCTATCAATCCTCAATGTTGATGGTAATATCAATTTAAAACATGGCTAATTTCCCAATTAAGAAATGAAAATCCTTAATTATTAGTCCGATTAATCATTACTAAACTAACCCAACAACTCAATTGAGTAGCAATGATGTAATCCGTAAAGTAGATTTTTCTAATAGCTCCATCATTTCAACTAACCTAAACAAAAGTACAGAGTGAATCTATAGAAAAAATAACCAAAAATTCCCAAAATTAAATTGAATCAATCAAATTAAGTGTTGCATATAGCTAGAAACAAATCCCAAAATTAAATTGAATCAATCAAATTAAGTGTTGCATATAGCTAGAAACAAATTTATTGCAAATTATGAACAATCATACCTGTATCGCGGCATTTGATTGAGCTCCTCCACCATTATCGTTGTTGTTATTATCATAGCAAGCTCCAAAGTTAAAGGCGCCCACTTTATCATCATCGGAATTAAGAGAAGAAAGGAAGGAGATAAAGGTGAGGAAAAAGTGAGGAAGTGGAAAAGGAAGAAAAGGGAACGAATTGAATGAAAGGCAGGGAGGCATTTGAGGGAAAGAGAGAGTGTAGAAGAGTAGAAGTATAGTAGTTGGTCAGAGAATTAGATTAGGGTTAGAAAACTTTAAAAAAAAAAAAAAAAGTATTTAATTAGTTGTGGAATAGGTGAGGTCACTATCCCAAATTGGCAGAACAATATGTTGTTGTCGGAATACTAAAGATGGCACGTGGATTGTTGATGGATGAAGTTGCCAAAATGTTGATTGATGAAGGGCTAAGCAAATCAGCCCAGTAAAGAGAAGCAAAAGCCCAAGAACGCAGAGTTGCCAAAATGTTGATTGATGAAGAGCTAAGTAAATCAGTCCAGTAAAGAGAAGCAGAAGCCCAAGAATGTAGCCCAGTAAGGTGAGATTTATGCCACTGTTTAAATGAACAGTAAATTGGCTAAGACACTTTTATTGTAAGGTGAGTAGATATAGATATATAATGGGTCCACAATGCCCAGTTAATTTATTTTACAACTCCTTGTAAACATAATTAACTAATTACCTACCTCAA
This sequence comes from Heliosperma pusillum, assembly GCA_022085475.1. Taxonomy (NCBI): domain Eukaryota; kingdom Viridiplantae; phylum Streptophyta; class Magnoliopsida; order Caryophyllales; family Caryophyllaceae; genus Heliosperma; species Heliosperma pusillum. Next base: position 5,158 of record JAIUZE010009034.1, on the reverse strand, counting down.
ATATATAATAATGTAGTAAATTAATGATTAATTACTAAACTAGATCTTATTTAATCATATTAAAATAAGACAGAAATTTATTAGTCAATTATCGTATAATTGAATAATAAACTTAATCGAATTTGAGTTCCAAACGCAATTTCTAATAATTAACTCCCGTACATATAAAATATATGTAATAGGTTAATTAACTGTATCATATACAAATAATTAGTTCTATTATTTGGGTTTCATCTTATAGGTGTGACCGAAAGGGATCAGTTGATCACCGCTGTAATACGACAATAACGTCTAACTCTAGTCAGCCAACCATTATTGATTTACGTTAATCAACAGACTAATCATATATATAGTCAATAAATATCTCAATTATATTCCTTAATGAGATTTATTATGTGGCGCACTATTGTGGAGGACACTTACTCCAACACGATTGGCACCTATTCGGCCAAGAAGCACTATGGACACGCCATTTCAACCATAATCTCCACATCCTAGGCCTATAAATAGGAGGAATTAAGCCTCATTCTAGCATCAATTCATACACACACAAATTTCGTACAAGATCTCTTTTGGCACCTTCACATCGGTGAGTGCCTCTGCGATCTCGGAAGTCCCACCATAAAATCCATGGATATAGACTCTCATTTCCACTCCGGAAACTGTAAGGACTGAATCTTACCCTGCGGTCTCCTTTGCTCCCCTTTGACTCGCTGACATGTCAAACATCTCGCAACAAAGTCAGCTACCTCTTTCTTCATTCCCGGGCACCAGAAAGTCTTCTTCAGATCTTTGTATAACTTATCCCCACCCGGATGAACCGAATAAGAAGTACAATGAGCCTCAGTCAAAATCACCCTCTTCAGCTCTGGATCGTTCGGCACACACTATCGGCCCTCAAATCTCACACTCCCATCAACATGAAACGAAAATCTAGGAATAGCCAAATTTCGTAATCACCTATTCACTTAAACTTACTCACCATCTCTTTAATGGCAAGGGGAGAAATAGAAAGGGGATGGCCTGAAGGAGAAGTACCGGAGGAGGAAGAGGAAGGGGGGATATCCTCTACATTCCTAAAAAGAAATAGAGAGGCCATTTTCTTTCTATGGTCCTTATCGCATCCTTACATCATCAAACCATTATTATTTCATGCGTAAAAATAATGATGATAAGGTATAGTGGAAAAATATTATTAAATTTGTTTGAGAGAGGAAATGGTCTCTCCATAACCTAAAATAAATGGAGAGAATCCTAATTTGAAGGGCATGACAATTATAGTTGGAGAAGGAGAAAATGAGGAGGGGGGAGGAGGAGGAAGAGGAAGGTGTGGAGGAAGAGATGGTGGGAAGGGGAAAAACTTAGAAGAAGGGGGAGGGCAAAGATAAGGATGAGGTGGTGACGGGGGCAGGTGGAAGAGGAGAAGGAAGAAGGAGTATGATGGAATACGGGTGGCGACGGATGGGAAAAGGGAAAGGATAAATTTTAGAGGATAAAGAGATAGGTAGGAGCCATCGGCGATGGTAGGATAACTGAAGTAAGGGTGGGAGGAGAGGAAGGAAATGAGGATTAGAGAGGAGAGGGAATAAAGTGGAGTGCAAAAAGTAAGAGGAGAAGAAGAAAAGGTGGCGACGAAGTGGAATGGGAGAAAGAAGGAGAACATTAATTGAAGGGGAAGGGGAAAAAGAGGGAGGAAGATGAGAAAAAGGATGTGACTACATCGAAGAGGATGAAGAGGTGGAACGAGGAGGCGTAAGAGTTCTATAACATTTTCGTATATTGTCTACTTCGCATTATGCTAAAATTTTAGAGTTAGAGAAATATTTTTGTAACATATGAATGATTTTTAAAATAATTCAAGATAAATTATTTAAATGCAAGAAAAATAACAATTGCAAAATGAGAAAGACTAATTGTTACACATGTTTTACAAAGCATAAGGAAGCATACGTACTTAATAATTTATGTTGTTGTTTCTCTAATAATAACGTCAAACCGGTCAAAGCGTTACCAAAAATTGTGTGACATGCATCTCTAACATCAACACTAATATTCAACGTTCAACTTGACATGTAGATCTAAATTAAGTGGCGGAATCGGACGCAGATCAACAACTAATGTGTAATAAATAATGATAATTGTTACTAAAATAGAAAGTTATAAACTATAATAAAATCAGTTTGTTTTATAAAAAGATAGTGAACCACAAACAAACCAATGATTAACTTCTTTCTTTGATAAATTGTAGAGTAAGTCTTTTTACTTTCAAACTAGTTTTTGTACCCGTGAAAATCACGGGTGTGTTTGAGACTAACTGTGTAAACTCACCCATGAATGTAGCTAGTGATGGATCTAGAGGGTTAGCAGGGGAGCTCGCCCACGATAAAAGCTTGTCGGAAATTAAAAAAAAAAATTAAAAAAAATTAGTTAGTTTCAAAGTTTTTTCGAGTTTCCCTTACACCACTTCTCGTTTGCGCACGCTGAGATTTGTTTGCCCCCGATGAGTTCAGCTCCTGAACATAGCCTTTTGTTACATATAGTGGAAAGTAAAAATGTTGCAAATAAACTGTACTTCATATATTTTGGTAAGAAGCAAAATAACATTTTAATATTCTATTTCACATGAATTAACATATTCGACATGTAAATATATGTAATAACGTATATGTTTATTTATTGTGACGAAACATTAACCATGTCCAGTGATGAATATTCGATACCTGCAAACCTTATTATCATCATAGACGAATGTTTTTTATATAGTATAGTATAGTATACAAATATGTGGTTGTATAGACAAAGAAAATGTCACAACTTTCATATTATCTTATATAAATTTGAGAGTATTACAATTTATATTTACGTTAACTAACATAATGTATTTATGTACGTACTGCACTTTTTATTTGCACACATTAGCTTATAATGACAATAAACCCAATTAGTGACAACCCTCGCGATAGCGGAAATAAAACATAACAAGCTTGCAATTATATAGCGAAAAGTACGAAATTTTTGAAACTTTTTATATGCAAAGAGAAAATACGAGGAATGTCAAACAAATACAAACCGAAGTATAAAATACTACAAGGAGACATAGTCTCTCAAAACTTAGTCAAAGCATAAATAAAGTCTAGCAAACTAGCTAAGAACGTCAAGGGTGAATCGTCATAGGCCAACGCTCGCTAGCTCACACACGAACCCAAAAGCAAGTAAAGATCCAACCATGCAACCTGTACATTCATAAAATATGTATGCCACGGTCAGTGGGGAGTAACTCCGGGTTCTCCCAGCCCATCACAAGAAAACACATATAGGCAACCACTTAAGTACATATCTTCATACATATAATTACATCATGTGAGATATGATTATATATTTTATGATAAAAGGCATACGCATGTGAAGTATCAAACAATATGCATCATCATAATACAATCCGACTCGGGGAAGACTCCCCTTGGCAACTATATATACGCTAAGGGCTTGCATTTCACCATTAGTGACATATAATTGAAAAGGTAGGGACTCAACATAAAAACTAATTCAAGGCATTCAACGGTCACAAGTAATCAAACACACACACTCACGGTAAATGACACGCACTAGCATCATGTACATAGCAAGTATGATCAAAACACGTCCACGGGATAAACATTTCCCTGAACCATACACGATAAACATTTCGTATATGCAAGACTCATTTCCTCCCGGAATAATAAGGTGCTAGTCTAAACCTGGCCAGACTCTCGGAATGAACATGTTCCGATTCGACATGCGATAAACATTTCGCATCCAAGACTCGATCAACACAAAGGACGTCGAGTACCCCAAATTCGGCTAAACTACACGAAAGAGGCGGAAAGAGCACAAGAATCATAGACAAGCAAGTACGCTACATGTAATGACACCACCTCGCAAGAATACAACATTTGACAGTCGGGTCGATCAACGCATTGTGTTCGCCTCCCAACAATGTCGTCATATCCCCACTAACAAATGCATACAAGCATCAAGGATACACCCCATCGCTCCGACATTCCAGTCTAACGAGTATGAAGGTGTAGTCGGGAAATGAGAGTTCAAAGCACTCAATGAGTAGTGCTCAAATCATTACATAAGGTAAAACCCACTCAAAGAGGGGACATACTAAAAACCGTCACAAAATATGTGATATAAACATGTGAGATATTATATATTCTAAACATGAATATTTAATGTCATTACGTAAGTTTATTAGATAAACAAACCATACAAACTATTACATGTGAAGACAAGTGGAAGAGAAAGGAGAAAAGGGACACAAGGGGTCCCAGCCGGTCAGGGGGACCGGCTGCCGGGTACCCGGCTGGCACCACGACAACTTCGAATCAACAACAATAATGACACAGGGACTCCCGACCGGTGGGTGTGACCGGTGGCCGGCTACCCGGTTGGGGGTCGCAGGTAAATTAGAAAAAGTGAAGAAAAGGGGAAGAGAAGGACTCCCAGCCGGTGGGGATGGCAGCCGGGTGTCCGACTGGGGCACGCAGACCATCAAACAACAACCAAAATATACAGGGGTGCCCAGCCGTTTGGGGGGACCGGCGGCCGGCTGGGACTTACACTGCTCGAAAATCCACCCAACTTGTCCAATTTCACTACAGGGGCTCCCAGCCGGTTGGGTGACCAGCAGCCTGTGGGCAGCCTGGGACAACACGCCCGAAAACAACACTCAACATCAACAACAATTACTCCAAATTCTTTGATACCTTTATTCCAAACAACATTTATCATCAACAAACCACATTAAATGCATTCTAATCATAACAATCATTGCATAAGATCAATTAAGGTAGCGAAATGTAACATTTATTACCCAACTTAAGTTCAACAATGATAAGTAGATATAATTAACATCATAAATGTAACTTAGCGTAAGATTAGTAAAAAATAAGCATATGAGATGAATTTATACATATGAATGAACAATTAACACATATTCATATGAGACTAACACAAAGAACTAATCTTTCACTAATAAATACTACAATTGACACATAAAACACATAATGATATCGAGTAACCCTTCATCATTACCTCTTTGCGTCTTCACTCTTCTTCTAGCTCTTCCTCTATCAAGTAGTAGTCCTTGTCGGGGTCTTGAAGGTCTCCATCT
>JAIUZE010009032.1:0-16150 GCA_022085475.1 Heliosperma pusillum | reverse complement strand
TATCACATCGACATAAAATCAACATATTCATTACATGTTATTTTAATAAAGCTTCTAACATGTGAATTATTAAATCTTACGTAAAACCCCGCTTGACTTAAAGGATATCAAAATAAACTACGATCTCGTCTTATAATTTCTAACATGTGAGAAATAATAATTTTATGAAAACCCTTTTTAATTAAATATTTTACTTATTAATATTTCCCACTTGCTAAATATTACAAAACACGATAAAAATGACGATAACTCAAAAACCGTCACAAGTCCCAAAGTGGGACCCACGGGCTGAGTTGGGCCGGACCCCACATGAGCCTGAACTGGGCCCCACGGGCCTAAATGGGCTGTTTTGGCAGATTTTATACTTTTTACAAAAAACGTTTCTTAATTATTTCCCGCATGCTTAACTTAATTAAAACCCGTCAAAACAACCACATAACAATCAAACATCGACACAACCCAAAGACCAAAACCCGGACCCACCATGGACCAGCCCAGACCGGGTCTGAACCGGCCTGGACCGGCCGGTTTTGGGTCCGGTTCACAGCCCCATTTCCGGCCACCACCACCTTTCACCCCAAATTGTTTCTTACATGTTTTAATTAATCAAACAACACTTTTTAACAACCAATTTAACCATCCAACATACAAAAATCATCATCATGAAGAAATCATAAAAATATAACAAGAACACCAACATATTTATAAATTCCTACAACATAATAAAATTAACAACCTATCATGTTACTAACTAAAAATCATAAAATCATAATAATATGAACAAAAACTAAAGGCTATGTGACATTATTTCGTCGAGTAAATCGGAATTGTTACCTTAGCTAGTAAAATCAATTAGCACCAAAATAAGAAGTAAAGAAAAATAAGAAACCCGTCTTTTAATCTTCTCCTAAAATATACGAGTCACCAAACTCGTCTTCAAAATCTTCCCCTATAAGAAATGACAAGAAAAACATTATTAGAACTTAAAACTTGATTTTCCATAATTAAAGTCTTGAAAACGCATTTGTCGGACTTTGGAAACATAAAACGTACTTTGAAGACTGGAGAGCGAAAGAGGAGAGTCTAGAAATATAAAGTTAGACGGAGTTTTTTTTAAATTAAGAAATGAAGATTTTATGAAGGTTTTGCTCAAGAAGACGATGAAGAACATTGAAGAACACGAAAGAACAAATGAAGAACGATTAAAGAAAGTGATATTTTGATCTTTATTTGATTTGTTGAAAAATGAAAAGTTGTTAGTGAGTGGAGTGATGTGTGTGCCGTGTAATTATAGGCAAAAAAGGGATGTCGGGTTTTGAAATTGTTGTTACGTAATTGACTCGCGTTTAATAATTATTTTACGGTAAACGATTAAAGATAATTAACGATAAAGTTAATTAAACTAAATATCAAGATATTATGATATTGAAATGAAAAATAATGAAAATATCAAGGTCTAAGAGAGTAAGGAGTGCCGTGTGGTTTTGAGCTTGTCGGGTCTGATTTCGAGCGTTTTGCGTAATTTTCGTTAACTGATCGATAAAGTGAAATAATATCTAGATATTATGATATTGTAATCAAAAGTAATGAAAATATCAAGCCCTATTAGAGGGGAAAGAGCCGTGTGGATGTGAGTGATATCGGGTCTGATTTTTCTCGATTTGCGTAATCTCCGTTGACGGATCGATAAAGTAACAAATATCTAAGATATTTGTATTAGTTTAATCGAAAGAATTAAAATATCTCAAGTGAGTGGAAAACGATGACATGGGCGCGTGACTCATGCCAAAGTCGAGTTTCGAGTTTGTTACGGGATTTACGATGAGTCGGGAATAGTTAACTGACGTTCGGTTAAAACCGTAAACGTTATTCTTTAAATTCCGAATAAATTCAAAATAATTATATTAAATTATGATAAATCTTAATAAATCTAAATAAAAATAAATCAAAAATATTATTTTTTTAAATAAAATTTCGGTCTTCCAACTTATGAGACGAGTCGGGAAAAAGTCAACGGAAGTCAAAGTTGACTGAAAAGTCGAGAAAAGTCAAAGATGACTTAAAAGTCAAGAAAAGTTTATGACGACTTAAAAGTCAAGAAAAGTCGATGACGACTTTTAAAAAGTCAAGGAAAGTCAAAGACGACTTAAAAAGGCAAGAAAAGTCAAAGATGACTAAAAACGGTCTTTTCATGAAATCTCTCAGAAATTCCAAATACGAACGCGGAATTTCAAAATAAGACTCGGAACAAAAATTCCTATTTTAAAAACTTAAGTTCTACTGAAAAATGTTAGTAAATATTTTTACTAGAAAAATCGGGTACTTTTCGGGTTGTTACACTTGTTGAGTTAGTAATTGAATTTATGTGTAGGGGTGTTCTGTGCTTTTGCGATGTTCTTATAATGTCACCATTTAGTGTGAACTTGCTATCTCGGGATTGCTGATTCCCGTGTTTTTCAGTGAAAGGAAGTTTGAAAAGAAAAAGAAAAAAAAAGTGAGCTTTGCAAAAAATGGAAAATGAAAAATTGAAAGAAAAAAAAAGCTCAAAAGAAAAAGAATAGTAAAAGAAAAGAAAAAGAAGAGCAAAACGCTTCCATGAATGAAAAGGAAAAGAAAGAAAAATTATGGGAAGTCGTAACTTGATTTGTCATGTTTAATAAGCCAATATGCTGCTTTTAGCTTTGACTATTGTTTATGGGAATTGGTATGATTTGGATTGAGTATCCACTACACATTTGGTTATTACTAGCTTGACTTAGGCCCCACATGACCAAAATCGTTTGTCCACTTTCTTACCCAAATTTCTCAAGCCTCTTCTTTATTTCTCTAATGCTTCTTACATTATATTTTGATCATGATTAGTCTTACTTGATGATTTTGGATTGTCTACCATACTAGACTGCGGGCACATTCTTATAAGTTGTAGATAGGAGAGTGTCACTTCAAATTTGAACCAATATTTCCTATTTCACAAAAATTTGAGTGAAGAGTGTATCGAAAGAGTCCATAGTCAATAAGATCATGCAAAAGCTGAAAAAGTCCAAAGAATATTTTCTATGCTGCGCCGTTATGTAAATCTCAACCATGATTCGCATTTTCCTTCGCCCTTGCTGTTACGGGTTTATGATTCATCAACTTGTTAAGAACTTATTTTTGAGATTTGTATGATAGATAGATCATTGTTTGCTACCCTTGTCCTGGTTACGATTGTTATGTTTGCTTGAGAACAAGCAAGGGTTTAGCTTGGGGGAGTTTGATAAGTGATATTTTGTACTAATTTATCCCCCTGTTTTAGCTCGATTTCTATACGATTTATGCACTTTGTTGAGTGATTAACGAGCTAATATTGCTATTCTACTTGTTTTGCGTGGTTTGTCTCGTTTTATAGGAAGTGAAGCGGTTTTGCTATATTTTCTTACTTTATGGAGCAAAGGCACTAGAATACGAGTTTTCAAGGAACCGATGATAGCAATTTCACGATTTGACTACGTTTCCGCTACATCTTTCCTCGAATGGACTTATCTTGAACTTTGACTTTGTTTCTCAAAGGAAAACATCAACCCAAGTCAAAGGAGGACTAGCCCAAGCCCAATTACGTGTTACATTGACCAAGACCAAGGCATAGGATTCCGTGCCCAAAGACAAAATTGGAAGAGACGGAAAAATCCATCTGGGTTACATACCAGATTGGATTACCACATACCCGATCGGGTATGTTTGCTGATGGACATCTCTTGGCTCTTCTTCTACCAAGCTTTAATGGAGTGTTTTATGGCTTTGTCTAGGGTATGAATTTGGACGAAATACAGCATCCTTGCAGCCCTATATAAACCTAAGCACACAACACAATCTACACAACTTAATTCATACAATTTAGCATACAAGTTAGAATAATACAACACATTTACATACAAGTTTTAGATTATAGTTTATGCAATTTTAAGTACTTCTCTAGTGTTTTTATAAGCTTTTGTTATTGGGTTGGATATTTGTTCTTTACTTTCTCTCTTACATAATTTGCATTCAAAACTCGGTAATCTTCTATCCTTGATTTACTTATGCAATTTCCGACATCATGAACTATAATCTCATTAGTCTTGTTTTTATATTGTTGTTGGTAGGAAATCCATGTAAAAGTAATCTAGTTAAAACCAAATTATCGTTTAGTATGTCATCTTTCATTTTGCCTAATCATATAATCATAAAATTCATCATTAGAATCATTACTATTATAATGACCTTAATCATTTTAGCACTTTTATTTCGTAGTTTAATATTGTTTATCATTTTCCTCTTAATTTACTTAATCACATAAAATAAATAGAGTATTGTAAGATTATCATCATGTAAATACAATAAATAAATTTGTAATATTGAAATGATTTGCTAGTTAAAATGAATTAAAAGAAGAGTTGATACCAATAGAACCATCTATTTTGTTTCTTCCTTTGGTCGTGTCAAATTCTATAACTTTGTTTAGTGGCCATAAACAATTGTTTGTATTAGTCAATTTCCGTCTTAGAAACGAGAGTTGGGATGGGAACTAGGACTACCAATAGGGGTTTAGTGACCTAACCAGGCTGAGAGGACGTTAGGACCCATTAAAAAGTTGGAACGAATCCGAGAGGAATATACCGCTACAAGGCTTAGACAATCGTAGTAATTCTAATGTTGGTATCAATAAAGCTTTTAATTCATTTGACATGAATTTCTCTTTCTCTATATCAATTTGATTGGATAGTTTATTTTACTGTTTTAGCTAGTTTATTTTATCGTTTTAGTTAGTTTATTTTACCGTCATTTTATTACCGTCCTTAGATAGCTTACTTTATTGTCATTTGCTAGTGTATTAGTTTAGTTAGATAGCTTTTCAATATTGTCATTTTAATTATCGTTCTTAGTTAGATTTAATTATTGTCACCTTTCTTTCCGTCAATTAGATTAGATTTATTTTATTTGCAATTTCCATATTCGTCATTTAAATATCGGCATTACATACTTGTCATTTTATTTCATGTTAGTAGTTTAGACAATCACCCCAAATGAATCGAAATTAAATAAAAATCACTCCATAGCAATTCAGAGTTAACACGTACTCCCTGAGGATCGACACCCTACTTCCCTAATTACATTCCTTATGTTGTTAGCCTAAGTGTGGGTAATTATTTTTGTATCGGGACTGCGGCAAACCCGGTCATGGAACTTGTTTAAAATTATGTCTATCATATAGATTTCACATGATATTTAACCTGACGCCGTCACACGTCCCTCCTTTTTATCATCTAAATACTTAAGGAAATTCCTTTCCAATGCCCAGTCCCGTCATAATAATAAATTTTTTGATCAGATGTTGCCCCCTTCTTGGGTTTGGGTTGGCTATTCTCAATAGCCTTCCCCTTTTCTTTGGTCTTGGGATCGACATTCTTCCCCTAAGTACCAACCCGTTTAAACTGTTGTTTACCTTTTGAATTAATGTTCAAAACATCTCTTCTTATACTTCCACTAGACTGCAAATCCCTTTGAGTCTGAACTAAGAGACCATAAAGTTCATGATTACTTTTAATCATGTTATTCATGTTGAAATTTACCCTAAAATTTGCAAATCCATCGTGAAGAGAATAAAGCACGCGATCAACTACAATTTCCTTGGAAATTGGACTTCCTAAAGTCTCGAGAGTTTCCCCACACTCAATCATATTGAGTACATAGTCACTTACGAATTGACCTTTTCCGAGACGAGCCTCGAAAAAACGCACTGTAGCATTGTATTGTTTGACACGAGGTGCTTGGGAGAACATACAGCCAAGTCTAGAATACATTTCATGTTCAGTAGGAAGTGAAATACAACGAAGTTTTAAAAACAGATCTATCGCAAAGATCAAGACATGCTTAATCGAGTTTGAAATTTGCATGTATTCATTATATGAAGTTCTAGCTACGGCAGTTGCCCTTGCCGCAGGCGTAGGAGAGGAAGGGTCAACGATATCTCGCAACTTTCCGTTAGCAATAGCATCAGTCTTCAACTGCTCTACCCACTCGACGTAGTTGCATGCTTCCGTCTTTCTTTAAACATGATTTGTCCAGAAAGGACCTAAGCGAAGACTCTTTTGGAAGTGTAGCAGATGGAATATCATTATGTTGAACTGGTGTACTCAATGAGATTTTTCAGATATATTTGTTCAAACGAAAAGAAGAAAATATAAGCATTTATCGTAAAATAAACATAAAAAATCAAGTTATAAAAGCATTTATATAATGATCTCCCACTAAATTATATAAACGATCCCAATTCCCGTCTCTAATTATTCTCGGGCACGGTGAGCCGATACATCCCAATTTTAATTAAATTCGGTGAGTTAACGTTTAAATTATTCTAGTCCTAGAACTCTTGGTCGACAAATTTCTTTAAATTTATCTTTAGCCCCGGAACTGAGACTCGTCTCTGCATCCCGTTGAGTCCAACTAACTTTGACGTGTAATAACTATTATTACCCTACTAACCCAACGTAAAAAGGGAGCACCTCGCTGAGTCGAGCGTGGCCCTAATGAAGAAGGGATTTATAGGTGCTACTAATTGGTAAGGCTAATCTCAATTTTAATATGAGAGATCTTGTCAAAAATCATCTATCACCCATTTTTAGTGAACTAAATTGGTAATTTGGCATGGTGGAAACATATAAACACATATAGCATGCAAAATATAAAATGAAGATCCTAATATGTCCACCTATCCTAATTAATCTTATTAACTATTAGAAAGGTGTTTAAAAGTACATTTCTTCAACTTCTTGAATCCATCTTTTAGCCACCTTTGTCTTCGTCTTTTGGAACACCGTCTTCTAAAAAATAATTACATTATATAATCCTATTATACAATTTTTTACTAATAACTAAAAATAATTAATTATACAAACGGGCAATACGAGATTGCTTAATTAAAAATTAAACTAGTATACTGTTACATTTCGGGTAATACTAATTTCTAACCTGGCCATATTAGGTACAACATAATTCATCCAATGAATAAATAAAATAAGATGCTAATATGCAACATATTATTTTCTATAAATAAACATGAAACAGGCCAAATTGCCATTTTCATAATTAATCATATTTATAAAGCATTTCATTAATGGAATTTTAACTGTTTTTAACCATTAAAAATTGTAAATCAACACTTAAACTTTATTTAAGTTCATACTAACATGCCTAACTGTTTTGGTACCTCAAAAATTAGTCTCCACTAGTTTTTGAACAATATTAGCATGATTTGATCTATCTTGTTATTTATATCACAATTATCGCAACTTTTACGCCTTTATTCCGAAATAATCATATAAAATAATAAAATTCGAAGTAAATAATTGTAACTATTCTGGAAAATTACCGGAATACTTAAAGGACCAAATTAAAATTTCAGAAATTTTAAACCATTTTTCATAATTCATTCGCATATTTATCGGTTTTCATGTAAAAACGATATAATCATGCCAAGAAATTGGCGCATTTATTTTCGGTTAATTTTAATCATAATATAGTCATTATATATTGATATGCATGAGTATATTAAGATTTAATCATCGGATTTAACATGAAAATATTTTAAATTAACAATTAACCTAAAATAATGCATAACTTTAGATAATTGTAACATCCGTAATCTTAGCCGTTATAATTTAATAATATTATATTAATATTAATTAGCATAATTTTAGATTTAGGGTAGAACTTAGTTTTCCGTGTCTAGTTTAGCAAATCCGAGTCCGTATTTGGACTCTACTCTGAATTCCGTATGGGTTACACCTTGGGCCATATGTTGGACCTTTCTCTCATTTTCCACTCACCCAACCTAACCCATACCCTACCCATTATCCACTCAGAAATATTAGCACTATTCATCATCACCCTCACCCTCACCAAAACCCTATTCTCACCATTGTTGAACCATAGCCTCCTCATCACAAAAATTCACATACCTAACTCATTCCTCACTCAAATCTCTTGATTTTTAGTCTAATCTTCCTCTATTATCCTTCTCTACCTTGTGTAGTAATAAAATTAACATCTTTCTCATTTTCAATTTTTCCATCTTTCTCAAGGATGAATTTTATTCAACTCTTGTATCTTTGTGTAGGTGGAAACCTTCAAGACCCCGAAAAGGATTACTATCTCGTGGAGGAAGACCTAGAAGACGATTGAAGACGCAAAAAGGTAACGGTGAAGGGTTACTCGATATCAATTTACGTTTTTAATGTTTTAATTGTATTTCTAGTAAAGAAAGATACAATCTTTGTTTGAATTTCATGAGGAAACATGTTTGTTGCTCTTTCACATGTGGGAATTCCATCTTTCATGTTTTCTTTCACTAATCATGTGTTAAGTTGTATTCAAGTGGTTAATTATGCTCATTTATTGTGTTGGAACTTGTGTTGGACATTAAATATGTTTGTGTTTGCTTTAATTGATATTTATTCAAGGATTAGTGATGATTAATGTACATTTAATGTGGTTTGATGCTAGTAAATGTTGTTAGAGTTGAATGAAAAGCAAATGGGTTTGAGTATTGGTTGTTGATTGTTGCGTTTTCGTGCCTGTATGCCTCAGTCGGCCGACCAGCCGCCGGTCACACCCACCAGCTTGGAGTTCCTGATGTTAAATTGGTGAAAATTGTTAATTTGGTTGATGCATGAGTCCCAGCCGGCAGCCGGTCCACCTGACCGGCTGTTCCCCCTGTAATTCTTTCTTATTTCTTTTCCGTATGATTTCACATGTAATAGTTTGTATAGTTTTTTTTATCGTATAAACTTACGTAATATCATTAAATATTCATGTTTAGAATATATGATATCTCATATGCTTATATCACATGTTTTGTGACGGTTTTGATATGCCCCCTCTTGAGTCGGTTCTACCTTATGTATTTGATTTGAGCACTACTTGTTGAGTGCTTTGAACTCTCATTTTCCGGCTACACCTCATCCTCGTTAGACTAGAATGTCGGAGCGATGGGGTGTATCCTTGATGCTTGTATGCATGTTTAGTGGGGATGTGACGACGTTGTTGGGAGGTGAACGAAATGCGTTGATCGACCCGGCCGTCAATTGTTGTATCCTAGCGAGGTAGTGTCATTGCATGTAGCGTACTACCTTGACTTTTGACTATAGATCTCTTTCCGCCTCTTTCGTGTGGTTTAGCCGAATTTGGGGTACTCAACGTCTTTGTATGATCGAGTCTTGGATGTGGAACGTCATACCACCTGTCGAATCAGGAAATGCCTTATCCTGAGAGTCTGGCCAGGTTTAGACTAGGACCGTATTATTTTATCGCTGTCCTACAGGGAATAATAGAGTCTTGTGTGTACGAAATGCCTTATCGTACACGGTTCAGGGGAACGCCTTACCCCATGGACATGTTTGTCTAGGTCATGAGTATACGAAACGCCTTATCGTATGCGGTTCAGGGAAACACCTTATTCTGTGGACTTCCATTGACCGTGAGAGTGTGTATGCTTATATTTAATCATATGATGGATTGTATACTTGATTGATTTGGATGCCTATGATTGGTTTGTTTGTCGAGTCTCAAACCTTCTGAAACTTAGGTCGCTAATGGTGAGATGCAAGCCCTTAGTATTCTATATGGTTGCCAAGGGGAGTCTTCCCCGAGTCTTGTTTTGCATGATGATGATGGATGCTAGTTTTCTTTACTCGTATATTGTTATTCTCATATCCGGCATGATATATATGTTTACATGATTACGTGCTTGCTTATGTACGGTTTAATTTGATATGGATGGGATAACCTTGAGTTACTCCCCACTGACGGTGGCGTTCATGTTTTTCATGAATGAACAGGTTGCTTCGATGGATCTTTTCTTGTTTTTGGGTTCGGGTGTGATCTAGTGAGCGTTGGACTTGACGATTCGCCCTAGACGTTCTTAGCTAGTTTAATAAAAGACTTTTATGCTTGATTTCGTTTTGAGAGACTATGTCTCTTTGTAGTATTTGGTACTTTAGTTGGTATTTATTTGACATTCCTCGTATTCTTCCTTCGGCATGTAAAAAGTTTTAAAAATCTCGTATTTTGCTCTATTTAAATCGCATGCTTGTTATGTTTTATTTCCGCTATCGCGAGGGTTGACACATTTGGTACCATAGCCTATGAGGCTCCCCACGCACACACTTGAAGCCTAAACTTAAATTACTTGACCTTGAAATAATAAATGAGAGATGGGTAGAAATTAAGGACTTTACTTGGTAGTCTCTTTGTTTATGCTAAGTGTTAGGATTAACCCTGATTTGTTTTTGTCTCTTATGAAGATGGTTAGACCTCGACTCGTAGAGAATGTCATTCTAGAGGCTCTCACTCAAGTCCTAAGGAATCAACAAGATGCGGCTCATGCTCAAGCTAACAAAGCCCCTCCTCTTAGAGAAGACCATCACCAAGGAGGTTATGCTTCGGTGGCTAGCCAAATTGTCGGGAGCAAGACCAAGCCTTATGGAAGAGAACCGGACCCTACCGAGCTCTGGGAATGGTTCCGGGAGATGGAGAAGCAATTCGACTTGTATCAAGTCCGGGATGAAGACAAAGTGAGGATTGCTGAGCACTTACTTGTGAGAGAGGCTGGCAATTGGTGGTCGACTACTAGCCCTACCGCCACTCTTGAAGTCAATTTCAATTGGCAACGTTTAAAGACTATTGTTGAAGACCGATTTTACCCCAAATACCTCAAACAACAAAGACTCAAAGAATTCATCGATTTCAAACAAGGTGACTTGACGGTTCAAGAATTCTCCACTCAATTCAACAAACTTGCTCACTTTGCACCAAGAGTCATTAAGGATGATGAAGACCGATCTTTTTACTATCGTAATAAGCTTAGTGCTTTGCTCCAAAGTAAAGTAAGGAGGAGTTCTACCTATTTTTGAAAGTTGTATGATGATGCACTTTGGGCCGAGAATTCCATGTAGGCCATCAAGGATGAAGCAAAGATGAAAAGTCCCTCTCCTTCTATCTCACCTAAGCCAAAATTTTATGGCAAAAGGTCGTTTACTCCCTCATCTTCCAATGCCTATGCCAACAAACGAAGATTCAATCCTCCCCCAAAAGTAAATGCAAGGGCTCTCACTCCTTTATTGCCTCAAACTACTTGTAATGCGGCTCCTAGGCTTTATGCTCCCCCTCAAGCTCAAGCTCAAAGAAGAATTTTTAGCGGTTGTAGGAATCTCGTTCACCCCGGAGTTGGATGCCATGGTAGACCCCTCATTTGCTTCTTTGGCAAGAAGACCGGTCACCGTTTGCGTGATTACCCCGATCGGAAGTTGCCCACTCCAAATGCTAAGACGAGCCGAGCCGAGTCTCATCCGGAGATAATTACGGGTATGTTCTCAATCTTAGGACAACCATGCCTCATCTTATTTGATACCGGCGCATCTATGTCTTTTGTGTCTTCAACTTATGTTGATAAGTTAACAATCGAGCCTACCGCTAGTGAGGATACTCCCATATCCTAACCATCCGGAGAAATTATCTTTTGTTCTACTGTTTACCCTAATGTCCCTATCTCTATTGCGGGGACTATCTTTTCCGCTAATCTCCTTAAGTTTCATCTAGGAGTTAGAATAACCTTTAAGGGATCTCATTCTCGAATGGGTGTGCAATTTATTTCCGCAATGAAGTTGGTAAGTTTGGTAAGAAAGAGTCACCAAGCATTCTTGTGTGCTTTAACTTCTACCTCTACCACCTTACCCAAGATTGAAGATGTACCTATAGTACGAGACTTGGTTGATGTATTCCCCGAAGACTTGCCCGGGATCCCTCCCGAACGTGATGTTGAGTTTTCAATTGATCTTATTCCCGGAACCGGACCCATAGCTAAAGCTCCATACCGCATGGCTCCAACCGAGTTGAAAGAGTTAAGGAAGCAACTTGATGAAATGATTGAGAAAGGTTTCATTTGACTGAGTGCCTCACCTTGGGGTGCTCCCGTTATCTTTGTGAAGAAGAAGGATGGTTTCATGAGACTTTGCATTGACTACCGTGAGTTGAACCTAGTTACAATCAAGAATAACTATGCTTTGCCAAGAATTGAAGATTTGTTCGACCAACTAAAGGGTGCTTCTACCTTTTTCAAGATTGATTTGAGATCCAGATACCACCAAATTCCTGTTCGTAATGCCGACATCCTGAAGACCGCTTTTAGTACAAGATATGGTCACTTTGAGTTCAAGGTGATGCCATTCGGTTTGACTTATGCCCCCGATATTTTCATGGATCAAATGAACCGCACCTTTATTGAGTATCTTGACAAGTGTGTAATGGTTTTCATCGACGACATTCTTGTTTTCTCCAAGACCGAAGAAGAGCATGCTAATCATCTTAGGACTATTTTGGGTTTCCTTCGTCGCCAAAGGTGGTTTGCCAAGTTCTCTTAGTGTGAATTTTGGTTACCTAAGGTGTCCTTTCTTGGACATGTAATTTCTAAGGAAGGTGTGATGGTAGACCCTTCTAAAATTGAAGCTGTGGTTGATTGGAAAAGTCCAACCGATGTTAGTGATGTTTGAGGCTTTCTTGGTTTAGCTGGTTACTAACGTCGATTTCTCAAAGATTTCTCAAAGCTTACAAGAATGATGACTCAATTGTTGAAGAAAGAGACCAAACTCGTTTGGAATTAAGCTTGTGAAGCTGTTTTTCAAGAATTGAAGAAAAGATTGACTACTGCTCCGGTGTTGATTTTACCTGAAGATGGTGTAGACTTTGATGTCTATTGTGATACTTCCAAGTTGGGATTGGGTTGTGTACTTATACAAGATAGGAAAGTGGTTGCTTATGCCTAGAGACAGTTGAGAGTTCATGAAGTGAACTGCTCTACTCATGATTTCGAACTAGCCGCCGTTGTCCATGCCTTGAAGGTGTGGAGGCACTATCTTATTGGTGTTCATTGTCGCATTTACACCGATCACAAGAGTTTGAAATACATATTTACTCAAAAGGAGTTGAATATGAGGCAAAGGATATGGTTAGAATTGGTGAATGACAATGATTTTGAATTGTTATACCATGAAGGGAAGGCCAATGTTGTTGCCGATGCTCTTAGTAGGAAATCTTCTCATACCTTGAATGCTATGTGGGTGCTACTCGATGATCTTTGTGCCGAGTTTGGAAAGTTGAAGTTGGAGTTCGTGGAGCAAGGATTCGATTATGTTGGTGCCATGGTTGCCGAACCCGCTCTTCTCCGCGAGATCCGCGAAAGCCAAGTTGATGATGCTACCTACAAGTCCATTCAAGCCAAGCTCCTAGAAGGAAAAGCCAAGGACTTCAAGATTGATGACAAAGGTGTCCTTCATTTACATGACCGTTTGTTCGTACCTAATGCTCTTGACTTGGGAAAGCGGATTCTTGATGAAGCTCACCTTTCTCCCTACTCTATCCACCCCGGAGGTGATAAGATGTATAAAGACTTGAAGCTACAATTTTGGTGGCCGAATTTGAAAGGCGATATTGTGTACTATGTTGGAAGATTCCTTACTTGCCAACAAGTGAAGATCGAACACAAGAGGGCCGGTGGATTGCTATAACCTTTGGATATTCCACTATGGAAGTGGGAATCTATTTTTATGGATTTCGTCATGGCCTTGCCAAGGACCGTTGGAAGTAAAGATGTCGTTTGGGTTATCGTTGACCGTTTGACCAAGAGTATCAGATTCATCCCGATCAAGGAGACTTGGAGCTTAGACCGACTAGCCAAAGCCTATGTTAAGTAGATCATCAGATATCATGGTGTTCCCAAGGAGATCATATCCGACCGAGACCCGAGGTTTTGTTCGAGATTTTGGAAAGCCTTACAAGAAGCCATGGTTAGTAAGTTGTCGATGAGTACCGCTTTCCATTCTGCTACCGATGGTCAGACCGAGAGGACTATCCAGACTTTAGAAGATTTACTTAGAGCTTGTGCCCTCGACTTCCAATCTAGTTGGGAAAACAGTTTACCTTTGGTGGAGTTTTCTTACAAGAATAGCTACCATGCCTCGATCAAGATGGCTCCTAACGAAGCTCTCTATGGAAGAAAATGCCAAAGCCCTATTTGTTGGGATCAACAGAGTGATGTTCGTGATTTAGGCCCCGATGTCCTTGTAGAAACCATTGATCATGTGAAGGTCATCCGTGATAGGATGAAAGCAGCTCAAGACCGACAGAAATCCTATGCCGATGTCCGAAGAAGACCATTGGAATTTGACGTTGGAGACAAAAGTGTTCTTGAAGGTATCTCTGATGAAGGGTGTTAAGAGGTTTGGTGTGAAGGGTAAATTGAGCCCGATGTACAATGGTCCCTTTGACATTGTGAAAAGAATTGGTGTCGTAGCATACAAATTGGACTTGCCCCCAAATTTGGGCAAAGTTCATGATGTCTTCCATGTTTCTCAGTTGAGGAAGTACATTAGTGACCTAAGCCATGTTCTTCAAGCCGAAATTCCCGAGCTCGAACCGAACCTGTCCTTTGAATAGAAGCCAATCCGCATTCTAAATCACAAAGACAAAAAGTTGAAAAGCAAGGTGGTACCTCTAGTGAAGGTTTTGTGGAGATGTGGAAATGTTGAAGAAGAGACGTGGGAACCGGAAACTACCATGCGTGCTAAGTATCCAAGCCTATTCGATTGAGGTATCCTTCTTTCCCTTAACTTTCGGGGGCGAAACTTTTTAAAAGGTGGGGTGATTGTAACACCCGTAATCTTAGCCGTTATAATTTAATAATATTATATTAATATTAATTAGCCTAATTTTAGATTTAGGATAGAACATAGTTTTCCGTGACTAGTTTAGCAAATTCGAGTCCGTATTTGGACTCTACTCGGAATTCCATGTGGGTTACACCTTGCGCCATATGTTGGACCTTTCTCTCATTTTCCACTCACCCAACCTAACCCATACCCTACCCATTTTCCACTCACAAATCTCAACACTATTCATCATCACCCTCACCCTCACCAAAACCTTATTCTCACCATTGTTGAACCATAGCCTCCTGATTACAAAAAATCAAATAACTCACTCATTCCTTGAAAGTCCATAGACCTTAACTAGACTCCTCTAATTAATTACCAAATTACTTTTTAATTTAGTTTATAATGATCTATGTAACATGCATGCAAATATAAAGACATTTACATAAAAGAAGAAATTTCCTCACATTGATATGGAAATTATATGGGCACAACAAGAACTCCTTCTTGTTGTTCTTGAGCTATAAATATGGATGAACACATGAAATCTCCAAACAAGAAGACCTCCTTCAAGTTGCACCAAGATGACACCAAATAATCTACCCTTACTATTAACTAGATAATAAGATAGATATAATACTACTAATATTATGACTATATTACTACACTAGTAATACTTAGTAAATATTAGTATATGAGAGTTTTAGTGAGAAGAAGAGTTTTAGAGAGAAGTATGATCAAATAAGCAAGAATGAAGAAGTAAAGAAATGAACAACAATTGTTCTATATGTAGCCACAAGGGCCGGTTTTCACATCACCAAATGAGTGATATTTTTTTCTTATTTTATTGCCATGCAAAGTGGTAATGTGTTGTAGTGAATAAAATGATTTTAGGTTTACTATTCATGTCATAAGAACATGTTGCTTATGAGTGTGAATAAGAACAACCATCATCACCAACTACTACAACTTGACCGGCCATGTGAGCCTCAAAATGGTCCATTTTGATTTTTGATATTTGTCCCACAAATACTTATTAATCATATGCTTAATTATCTTGTATAATTAAGTGTTAATTTGATCATATAACAATTATATGACACCAATAAATAAATAATATGTACTTAACATTTTAAGTGATATATTACCATTATATAACTATATAATGGATCACACAATGCTTAGTTAATTTATTTTACAACTCCTTGTAAATATAATTAACTAATTACCACTACCTCAATATATATATAAAACTTCAACTAATTTAGTAAAATAACGATTAATTACTAAACTAGATATCATTTAATCATATAAAAATAAGATATAAATTTATTATTCAATTATCGTATAATTGAATAATAATATTTAATTGATTTTGTGTTCCAAACTCAATTTTTAACAATTAGCTCTCTACATATCGGAATATATGT
>JAIUZE010009031.1:0-21907 GCA_022085475.1 Heliosperma pusillum | reverse complement strand
TGGACAAGTAATGGAGAAGATCTCAAACCAGACCAATACTTGTATCATATGTCCCAAGTCACATTACATCATTTCAGGCAAAACTTAATGTTTCTATGATTTCTAAACAAACATTTTAGTCTAAAACTTCATATAAATACAAAAAAAATGACTGAAAAATGGTGTGGCCAATTCTTGATATTGTATAACTCATGGACTCGTGGTGTTCCAAAAACTCAAGTGACAGTAATTGCAGGAGGTGAAGGAGTGAAAGAATCATCATCAGTCCAATTACTGTTAGTCTCACCCCAATGCCTTAACATACCTTTCCAATTACACAACTTATCAATGCAAATCTTCATCCTCTTATCCTTGACACTAACTTTCCAATGCCCATCACTATAATTCCCTTTCTCGGCTTGTCTCCGGTCCCACTCAATCTGAGCCTTTTGTTTCGTTCTTAACATACAAAACTGTTGCAACTGCTCGGGCATTGCATCGTGGACTCTCCACCACCTCGCGTGAGCAACGTCACTAGCAAACTCTTGTAGGAAGTCTGTGTTCCAATTGCAATCGTAGTCCTTATGGCACAGCCATGGTTTGATTCCTAAGTAATGTAGGACGTATAGTATAGGTGGGTCTGAACCAAACAGCCACGTCTTCATTTCTTTCTTTTCCACCTCGTCTCCAACCCAAAAATGCTTTAGAAAGTTCATGTGTCTCGGTATTCTATGCCACCATGTAAAAATCTCATTAAGGTAACCTTGATCACCTCCATTATATGATTCAATTTCATTAATGTGATCCATTAGGAGTTTAAACGTGCAATTCGAAGGTTCAATTACCATAACTCCGGAATTAAAGAGGGTGGCATTGTTTCCTGTGGCTGAAATTTCAGGCATTTTGAAGAGGAAATCTATGTTTCTCAGGATTAAAAGATCGGCATCTATAAATATGATCTTATCGTAATCTGTAAGTTGCCATAGCCTGAACTTGCTGTAGTTCCATTCATTATATGCATCTTTTTCAGCTTTCGGATTTCTTATTCGTTGGATAGTCCGGATCTTCCACCCAGCTGCCTCTAGACCACTTCTGTGATACGCGCTTATTGTCTCGTCTACCAAGATCACTAGGTCTCGAGTGGACCCCGCCATCCGGATGCTCTGAGCAGCTGCTATGGCCCCACAGACATAGACATGAGCCGAGTGAAGAATTGTTGCGTATGCTTCCCGCCTTGGATTTCCCTGGTATGATCTCTCTGTATCCAAAATGCACTACTAGTATTTAGTCATCATGCAATGAAAAACGATATAAATGAAGAAAAGGTGATAGAAATGAGGATCGGACCTTTGTCTTTGAGAGGAAGAGCAAGTTCACAGGAACCCACAGGTAGCTGAAGTTTCTGCCTTAACACATTCAAGTTAGGCTTATACAACCATGCATTTCCTTCATGCTTTACGAGCTCCTTGCAAGTAAACAAGTTAGGCATTGGGAAGCAATTTGTGACGAAAAGCAAGTGAACCGGGTAATTCCCTTTCACTGATGTAGCTACCCCGGCTGCAGCCAGTTGCAGGTGCAACCGAGCTACATCCCTCGACCAATTCTTTCCCTGGCTAACCCGACAGGGCAGCTTGACCGCAATCAGGTCAAGCCGCTTCCTAGGTGGCTCGAGCTTTGGCAATGACGGGCATACGGGTACTTCTTCTTCCTCCTCCTCGTCGATCCATTCGGGATATAAGGTCTCCCATGTAATGTTTTCCTTAGCATAGTTTAGGTTTAGGACAGTTTGCTCATTATCAGGAATTATTTGATTCCATAAGTTGAGTTCATCTTTGTTGAAGTTTAGGAGGCCCATTGTGTGGTACTCTTTCTCATTAAGATTGTCAAGAACTTTGGAGATGTCATCCCAATTAATTTGTAGATTTGATGTGTATCTTGGGTCTGTATTTCCCCATATCCATCTTCTCATTAGGTTTGGCCTGTATTCATTCATTAAATTAGCTTTGTTTTTATCATATCTTCTTCAAATGATTATGACTCAAATAATTTTTCTTTCTTTTGAAATGTTAATAAAGTTTTAATTATGTTCTAACGTGTGTTTTTGGTCAATTTTTTAAAACTTACACGAAAAATGATTCACAATGGTATATGGTAAAATGAGTTAATACTTAAGCATCTCATTATTCTCATGAGTAATCTCGTGAATCATTCCTCATATATGTCCTAGCTTTACTTAAACCATCACTAACCGTTTTATTAGCACCGGGAATGGGGAGGCCTGCATGTACAATGCATTCACATTTCAAGTTCAGTGGGCATTCGTGTGAAGGGTCGTGTACCGTGTTAGAGTATGATACTGATTATGGGACTTCAACCATCAACTTAAGCTTTTGGTTGAGATAGTTTCTTTACACAAAATACGTACTAAAAGACTACTCCGAACAATAAAAGTAATTTAGAAATTAAACATACCGGGAATTATAATGTGAGGAGAAATGGGCATTGCTACAAATGGATGGAGAGTGGATAAGAATTGTAACCAAAGTGATAGAAATAATTATGATTAGAGCAGGTTTCAAGAGTGACAATTTAGTCCTCACACCCTTGTCTTGGCTTGCTACATTGTTGGGTGGTCTCTCTTCTTTTGCTTTGCTTCTCTTCAACTTTCTTTTGTATATGTCTTCACTATATATCAACCAAAATAAAGGTTTCATTAATAATAAGAGCATAAGAGAATGTTGAAACACATGAATAATCATTTTCAATTCGTTTTAATGAGTAAGCGAATTTGACAATTATATTCTCTTGTGACCTGAATGTACGCTTTGTCATGGCCTTAGGGCATTAGGAAAAGGGATTTGTCAAAAGGTTCATACACTTTTTTGGAGATTTATAAATGAATCCCTTTATTTTCGAAAACAAATATATGCGGATGGTTACATATTTGTATTCAAGGTTACCATATAAATTAAGAGTAAAAGGATCCCAAAAAAATCACTAACACTAATTATTAAGTACTAACTAATTTGCTTATTCTAATTTCTAACTACATCTCAAATTCAAATAAAAAAATAAATAAATTAGAAAGTGACCAAATATTGTATAAAATGAAGTATACTTGTACGCATGTATATTTCTGAGGGATGTATATGCTTCCATTACACTTCAAGCTATGTTACTTCATTAATGCCTTGCTTGTTTAATACTACTCTCACTAATCCTTAGTTAGCAGAACATAACTTCAGTTTCTTAGTTACAACCACAACAATGTCGTTGAATATTAGAGCAACGTGGTCCACTATGTTGACTACTTGACTTGCGTAGCATTTAAATACGACATCCTCATAATTCATAGATTCTCTTCCTAAATGTTCATTATGAAAAATTATCAGAAACATGAAATATGCTTAAGGCCTTAAGGGAGCTAGAGAAATTAAACATATTTAAGAATTCATTCTAAAATTCCAATAAGTTGCGTATGATGTGTGAGTGTTGTCTTGCATTGATTAAAGAGAATAAAGTTTTATCACTTTATAAATTAAGAGACTACTCCCTCTAATCTATTGCTAATTAATTTTAGAATAGAACTTCATTGGTCTTATGATTAAGCGAGCTCTCTCCACCATTTGGGTGTGACCCAGGGACGTTTGCATGATTTAACACACACATAAGAAAACATACAATTCTCTAATGTATGTCGTGTCTCCTTATACATAATTATACATTTCAGACTAATTAGAAAATTATTTATCGAGTGGTTATCCAAAATCTAAAACCTCAAGGCCGGCGATGATTAAGGTCCAACTACTATATATATTAGATGAATCATCTCAATCAAAACATTAAGATGGTGATAGAGGATCAATAAATGTTATTACTTCATGTATCCGCCATATTAGTGCATGACGTAATCAATATCTAAATTTTGTAAAGAGAAACACAAAGAAGAAGGTATGTATATGATCGTGAATATGCATGCTTCATACTTTAATGTTAAACATACTTGATCCAACCCCATCGAGATCGAGGAGTCCATTTGTGATCATACTAACCCAATTGGCATCGGAGGAATAATACAAGTACCTCCTTGAATTGGTTTATAATATATGAATCTACTCTGATTTGTCCATAATGTTAAATATTCGCTCTAATATTTATTAGTTATCTTCACGATAACATAAACACATACTCCGTATTTAACATACTAATGCATAAAATATCGTATGAAGTACGTAATAATATAAATAATCGACTTACATGGATACATAAGACCTTTGTCTAGTCTCTTTTGGACTAAAGAAAGAACCCATCGATCACTCTTGCTAATATTGCTCTTTTGATGCAAATTTCAGTAATTAGCTATAAATTTCGAGGACTTTAATTTGTCTACTTACAAATCTTCATGGAAATTAGGATGAATTTATTATATATATATAGGGAGTATAGAGTTATATATAATGAAGAGATTTGTAAGAAAAGAATGAAGGGTGACATGAGAAAAGAGAAGAAGAATGAAGTTAAATGGTACTACGTAAGTAATTAAGGTGGTTGCAAAATGAAGGAATTGAAGCTAAGTAAAGAGTTGGAAGGACGACATTCTCAAGAATGGGATGTCTTATTGATCTACTCCTTAATTACCAAGCATATATGCTCTTACGTAGAGTAACGTCTACTAGAATTTTACATTTTTTATTTCTTTCTTTTGTAATATACGGAATAATGTTACTCTCTCCGTCCCGATCAATTGTTTTCATTTTATTTGGCATAAAGATCAATGAAATAGTTAAGTTACTCATAAAAAAACCTTCATAATATAGAAATGATAACAATTGACTGAGACACAAAAAAAAATGAATAAGACAACAATTAACCGAAACGGAGGGAATAGTATACTCTATTTTCGTCCATACAAAATAACCCATGATGATCACTCAATAAGTAGTACATTAGAACAAACAATTAATAACTATCACAAATCTTTTAATAATTTTTACTACATAAGAGTAATTCTAGGAATTGATATCTATTTTGAATTCACACATAATATTCACCCGTTCGTGTTAACTATCTTAAGCATGAACGGATTAAAAACCTCGCTTTAAAATCCCAATAGATTCAAATAAGGATTAATGCAACAATAAGTCAAAAACTAGGCCATGCTTTATTTATTTAGCTTTGTACTCCACTAATCCGTATATAAATTATTTAAAAAATTTTCCTAAATTATCTATTTACCGTGCTTAATGTAACTTTTTACCGCTGTCAACAAAAAAAAAACTTTTTACTGCGTATAAACCCGACATTTTTTTTCCTTGGTGTGTATAACCCCAACATTATAACCACATATATGTATTTTTTGCGATTTGAAGTTTCAAAATACTTGTATAACTTTTGGATGGTCATAATGACATTACAGAGCCAGTGGCGGAGCCAGGATTCGAATTTAGGGGGGGCGAAAAATTTTAGGGGGGGCGAATGACTATTTTTATAAGGTACATTAAAAAAATTTCGAAAAATTTCGCTAAAAACTTCAAAAATTTCAACCGTCGGGGGGGCGAGCGCCTCTACTAGCCCCCCCTAGCTCCACAACTGTAGAGAGCTAATAAGCACATCCAATAATATCTAAATTATTTACTTATGCAGGTACAAAAGGCTAATAATTAAACTGGCATAGTAAAAAGAACAACCTTGTACGTGAAAAGTTGACTTAATCACTTAATGTAACACATATTATGATTAGTGAGGTAATTAACTAAGATGAATGGTGTCGAAGAAGATGATCTAAGGTCCCACCTTACTTACCAGTGCAAATTAAAGCTAAGTAGCCAACCTATCTTTATCATTGTTTTATGTGAATGACTAGGCATTCAAACTTTACTTTTGGATTTTGGATCACATCCATTATAACGTTTTAACCTAAAAAATCATGATAATATCACTCTCAGCCAATCACGCTTAACCGTTGAGTTCTTTTGCATGAATAACCATAAAAGAAAGTGCACTTTTTTATATGAACAGTACTTTCAATCTCTTTAAACACTAGTTAAAATTTAAGCTTATAAGTGACCCTTTTCAGGGGCACACCACACATTAAGTATTACAAACACAACTTCGACGAAGTTTAAAACATGCATCAAACGACTTAGAAACCAATTTCACAAGCTAGGTTTGAAAATAATCTTTGCATTACATATCGTAGTAGCTACGCCTACGTTTGAAATCCAACACTTGTTCTAGTAGAGGCCGACTCTTAGTTTGAGACTGACTGGTACTTAATCCTTAACCTCCCCAAGATCGACATATAAGCACTATAACTGACTTGTTCGCTTACGATAATATTTAACTAAACACAGACTCAAATAAAACCTAATTATATGCATATGAATGAACACATACAAGCATAACTATCACGAGAAAGTCTTATGTAAAATCTTTTTACGTGTAAATCAAGAGATAACTTATTTAAGTAGCTAGTTAATTTAAGGATGTACTTAGGCCATTTAAGTTATGGTTTCATACTAAGGCTTGCGTAAAACCGCCACATATAAGTATATTAGGGATTTAAGGGTGAGCATCGGTCCAAAATCGGGCCGGACCCATGACCAAAAATATTATTTAGATGGAGCGACGACCGGACCTAAAAAATTCAGTCTTGAATCGGACTTAATCCGTATTTTTCGCTCCGATCTATCTTGGACCAAAATGGACCGAATTTATAATTTTTCTTTTATATGATAATTAAAACTTAATGTGACAACCCTCGCGCATGCGGAAATAAAACATAACAAGCATGTGATTTATATAGCGGAAAATACGGTGTTTTTAAAACTTTTTACATGCAAGATAGAAATACGAGGAATGTCAAATAATTACAAACTAAAATAGAATATACTACAAAGAGACGAAGTCTCTCAAAATGTTATCCAAAATCAAAGTGATTAGCAAACTAGCTAGATAACGTCTAGAGGTGATTCATCCAGGCCAACGCCCGCTAGCTCACACCTGAACCCAAAATAGCACAAGCAAAAAGCCATCCAATCAAGCAACTTGTTCATCCATGAAAAACATGAACGCCACAATCAGTGAGGAGTAACTCCGGGTTCTCCCAGCCATATCACATTAAACGTACATAAACAGAATTACAAAAGTAGAAGCATGCATATATATATATATATATATATACATGTGAAATACGAGAAAGATAAATAGACAATTCAATATTTAAAGATATCGGTACATGAAGTATAAAACTGTAACTATCATATGATAGATAGACTCGGGCAAGACACTCTTAGGCAACCATACACTCACACTAGGGCTTGCATCTCACCGTTAGCGGCATAAGTTTGATAAGATTGAGACTCGACAAACAAACCATGCCAAGTCATCCAAAGATCATGAATAATCAATCATATAATCATTCAACCAAACGTACAATACGTTGACGACATCTCTCACGGTAAATGACACGCACTAGCACCGTGTACATGGCAAGAATGATTAAAATCGCATCCACGGGATTAAACATTTCCTGAACGCATACACGATTAAACATTTCGTATATGTAGGCTAATTTTCTCCGGTTAGGACGACGATATAATACCGATCCTAGTCTAAACCTGGCCAGACTCTCGGAAATAACATTTCCGATTCGACATGTGGTAAGACGTTCCACATCCAAGACTCGGACAATCATAGACGCCGAGTACCCCAAATTCGGTCAACCTTCACGAAAGAGGCGGAAAAGAGCACAAGCCTCATAACAAGCGGTACGCTACATGCAATGACACCACCTCGCAAGTATACAACATTTGACGGCCGGGTCGATCAACGCAAAGCGTTCGCCTCCCAACAACGTCGTCATATGCCCACTAACACATGCAATTATGCAGTAAGGATACACTCCCCGTTCCGACATTCCAGCCTTACGAAGTGGAGGTAGCCAAGGGAATGAGAGTACAAAGCACATAGAAATTAGTGCTCAAACCGTAACCTTTGTAAAAACCGACTCAAATGGGACATACCAAAAACCGTCACAAAACATGCGATACAAGCGAAGGGATTATCATACATTCGAAACATTAATATTTAAAGTCAACTTATAAAGTCAAACTCGGAAGTCAACAAAAGTCAAAGTTAAACCCGAGACCCGAGACCCGAGACCCAAACCCGTCAATTGGAGTGGTCTACTAACAAATCATCAATGCAAGAATACTAAGTCCAAAGGGTCAAGGAAAGTCAAGGCGGGAACTAAAATTCAAAAGTTCAACTTTGGGAAAACTGGCAGCAAGAAACGCTGCCAGCGCCAGGCAACGCTGCCAGCGTCCTGGTCTGGCAGGCACGAATCACACGAATTTCACAATTTCACTAAGGCATAAGACAAATATCATCTATCATCACAAATCATCAATTCTCATATCAATTATCAACTAACAACAACCATCATCAACAACACAATTCCTAAGATTACTAATCATATTCTAAATACGATTTCTAACATAGAAAACACATAAAAACACGTAAATGATATCGAGTAACCCTTCACCGTTACCTTTATGCGTCTTTAATCGATTTCTAAACCTTCCTCCACTAGATAGAAATCCTTATCGGGATCTTGAAGGTCTCCACCTAAACAAATATGACAAAAGATGAATATAATTCACCTTTGAGAAAGACGGATAAATTGAAAAGCGAGAAAGACGGTAATTTGATTACCAATACGGATAGAGGACGATGAGAGGGAAAGAATAAGACAAACCTTAGTGAATTTGAGCAAGAAATGAAGGCGTATGATCGATATTAAGACTTGAGCAAATATGGAGGCTAGGTTTTGGTGTTTACTTGGTGAGGAAGAAGAAGAAGATTGAATGAGGGATTAGGGTTGTGAGGGAGTATATGAAGGAGTAAGGCCCTGTTCTTTCTGACTTATTTTCAGCTCATTTCAGTTCAGTTCAGCTCTATTCAGTTTAGTTCAGTTTAGTTCAGCTCCATTAAGTTCAGTTCAGTTCAGTTCAGCTCCTCTCTTCATAAATTAACTCTTACTTCAGTTCAGTTCAGTTCAGTTCAGCTTTATTAAGTTCAGTTCAGCTCTATTAAGTTCAGTTCAGTTCAGTTCAGCTCAGTTTCAGCCGAAAAGAACAGGGCCTAAGTGGAAAACATGAGAAAAAGCCCAAAAACGTCTTAAGACGTAACTTACTCGAAATCTCGCGTAAAGTCCAAAAACGAACTCGGAAATTCTAAATTAGATACGGAAAAATTTAATTCTAAACTAAAACTAAATTTCGCTGAAAAGTATCTGTAAAATATTTTTACTATAAAAATAGGGTACAATTGCGGGTGTTACACTTAATTTAATTAAATCAAATAAACTAATTGGTTAAAGTATATTTACCCTATATAATCATCAATATTAAGTTTATACTATGTTGTTTTGATGATAAAAATAATTGATTACTTTATAAAGCTGCGAACATTAGTCACAAAAGTCTTAAATTTTGATTTCATTCGGTCCAGACCGAAATTTACCGGTGCTGGAACGAACCGGGCTAAAAACCAAAATTTCAAAAAGTATGGACCGATGACCGGACTTAAGTGAATCCTAGCCAGGTTTGATCCAGACCAAATGGTCTGATCCGTCCATTTTTTTACGGTCCGGGTGTAAACTTCTCAACCTGGAAGTATTATTGAATAATCATTTGAGTAATAGGTGCTTAGTATAAGGACCCGCAAAAGTTTCGCACACTTTCCGTTTACTTTGACTTCTTAGATTTATGTTTTTATGTTCAAGTAGTACTCCAAGATTACTTCCTTAGTGTTGAATCTTTGATCTAGATTTTATAGGCTTTTAGAAAACGTAGCGATATTCTGCACATGTAATGTTTCTTGTATTACAAAGCTGAAATTATCAAATAAGCCTCTTTGGGGAGTGCTAGTCAATGAAAATCGCTTCTCGCATGCATGTAAGCTTGATATTGCTTGTCTCTTGCTTTCAATAATCGTATTGCTTACTTTTATTGCTTTCGTGTGCCGGCCGTTGATAATCGTGACTAGGTTTCCCGACACACACCCCAAGTTCCGAGTTGCGTGTTAGTGGGCGATCCCTCTCGCACGACTACCTTCGTTGCTGGCATTCTTGTCTTAGAGTAGGGCAAGAGCGTGCATCCCGATTGACAAAAGTACGAGACCATAACACTTAGCTTGATCTTATTGTATATTAGCAAACAATATACGCTTTTTTATATGGAGGAAGACAACAGGCGTATTTTCTCGGGGAAGATACCAAAGCAAACGGATGAAGTAGTAAACATCAAAATAATGTCATTTTAATAAAAATAATGATCAAATCAGTGATAATTATGGGCAAACAATATAATATACCAGAGCACTTAGATCAATTGGTAATGACTTGTTTTAGCTTAATGTTCGAACCCTATAAATACAGTAGTGTTAAAACTCATAAGGGGGAACTCTACAGCCCTAATGATCCTACCTGGCTCAAATTCGGATTAAATCGAAAGATCTACACACAAAAAAAAGTAATATCTAGGTATGTAATTTAAGAGTTAACATCTAAGCACGCGTGAGGTAAAGATGCAACACTTGGCATGTGTATGGTATGATGGAAACCTTGCACCCATCGCTACGTATATACTTCACTCCTACAAACACCAACCTCACCCATCTAAATGTCTCCCATATACATTAATATTTCGGTTGTACGCATACATTAATATTTCGGTTGTACGCTAATTTGTAAGCTTATACGTTACGCGAATACTAAATAATTATTTAGCGTTAATTAGAAATTACTCTTTTTTATGATTCGTTTTTCTAAACTTACTGCCATAGTCCCTTGTAATAAGGTTTGCTAAAATTCACTTCTATAAAAAAAATTGCTTAAAACTCTAATTTAAGACCTCAATGGCTCGGCCCCTTCGACCCTTCCCCTCCAAGAATAAGTTACTATAATTAGTCCACTAATTGGGTTGAATAACAGTTCCGGTGGTGAAATGTTCATTCCTCTAGGGGAATATCTGAGGTTCAAATCACATGCCTTTTTATGCCATATTACAGCAGTTTCCGATCAAGAGAAACAGAAGCAAAGAAGAAGCTAAGTAAACAACAAGGAGAGCAGTTTCCGAGCAAGAGAGACAAAAGCAAAGAAGAAGATACGTAAATAACTCGGAGAGGAGCTGTCCTCCTAAATAACGGATATCCTAAAGATTTATTATAATTGTCTCCTGTGGTCCAAAAATCAGGATGGCTAATATGCAGGAAAGCCATTCATCATCGTTCTAAACTCCAGCCGTTTTGGCTGCTCTAAACTCATCTAGTCCACATTGTGGCTCTACAATGTTAAATGCCCTACAAATCATGATAAATGGCCGGACTAAATCCAGCAGCTTAATGATTGAGAGGAGACTAAGAGAAGAAAAGAAGGAGAATTTAATGTCGATTTGTGCATCAATGAGATTAATTAGATTACCGAGATTGATTAATTCCCGTGCATGAACTTCAAACAAAATGATGAGTTGGATAAGTGTGCTCATAACCGTTGTAATCATAGTATAGCCTCTCTCCCTTGGCGATGTCACGGGTGGCGACTAGAAGAACGCAACATTCGCCATTCACATCATACCTCACACATTTAAGGTTCTGTTTCTTCTTACTTTCCCTGCATATAAAATAACCTAGTTTCAAAAAATCAAGCCAAGTAGCATAAATCTTCATATGAGAGAGTCTCACTATAAGATTATCATGAGAAAGCCATATTATTTAAACAACATTGAAGTCTTAATCCCAAGATTTGGAGTCGACTCACATGAATCATCCTTTAGAACCGTCCCTAGGTGATCGCACACCTCAGAATGCAAAAAAAATAAGAAATATGAAAAGCAAATGGGAAGTGAAAAATAATACTAAAAGTCAAATTAAACTTAAAGGTTTGAAAATCAAAAACTCAATTTTCTTCTATAAAGACAAATTAATAACAGCGTTTTAAAAATAGAAGTAAAAATTAATATTTCGGAAAATTTTAGAAGTAAACGAAGTATGATTATATGAGAAGTTTTTAGGCAACACGTTTGATAAGTCTCAAAGTAAACAAATAATTTAAAAATAAAAATAAAAAAGATATATAGTTCAAATAAGAAGTTAAGAACAAATACTAAAAATCTGAGAAGTTTAGTATCTGTTCTTGTAATAGAGAGCCAAATTCTTTAATCGGAATTTTTTCTTCGACGGTTTGACCCTTGTATAATGACAGGCATATGATAATACCAACAGAAATATGTTTCCCAAATATACATGGACTTGAAAAAGGATACTTCCTCCCATCCAGACCAAAGGTTACACTTACCTTATTTGGACCATCCAAACCAAACTACCCATTCCTTTTTGGGTAACAAATAAGACCAAATAGTCCTCATCTACCCTATATATTTACACAATATGCCATTACCCCACCCACCCAACTAACATTAAATATTCAAGTGGTCCTACTTCTATTCCAATACTACCCTTCCTTTATCACCTTTTTCTTAAAACTTGTGCTCCCTCCCATGTAACCTTTGGTTTGGATGGGAGGGAGTATATGACAACAGTCACATGATAATACAAAGAAGGAGCTAGAACGATTGTATGAACTATTGTCGGGAAGGCAAAATTAATGAGGCCATCCAAGATGATATCTCATGGTGTAAGAAGTGTTTATCAATAAATGGAAGTAAATATTTAAAGTGTAGGTTAAGTAGGAACGGAGGCAGAGGAGGAGCCATCAGTATATGAACGAATTTACTCTATTTTTATACTCTGATCAAAGAGGAACAAATGGGTAGATCAGTGACTACGGTTACGAGTTATGACTAGGATTTTTAGTCAGATGTTTTGGCCTCCTATTACAATTATATGAGACGGTTTCTCGTGAAACAACTTGGCCCAGTAAATGACAAAAGCACGCGAATGAATGAGCTTACGGGGTGTGATTGTTGATGCCATTGATGAATCGAGCAATATTTCCACGTTTGTCAGGACAGATGACCAGGCTTTTTGATAGGTCTGTTGCAAGCAGCAGCGTCATCAAACTGTCACAGTCATCACGCTCTCGATTTTTAATATAATCCACATCTCCAGTGTATTCTGCTATGAAGGTCAGATCCTTGATTGGAGCATCAGCCTCAACAGTGTAGCTGCAATATCAAAAGACACAGTAACATAACACTGGCATCTCACGGGCAGCCTCAGATTGCGAGTTACGGAGTACCACAAAATATCCGATGTAAAAAACCTTACTCTTGTGTTGTTTGACACACATAAGATGTTTTCAGGTCACTCGTAAGGAAATTATGTTGAGAGTGGCAGTGAGTGATTGCTACCTCATAACAGCTGGTTTAATGAGTAATTTTGTTTTATTTCATTATATTCTAGTACCAAATAGTAATGATCCAATTTGCTTATTTTGATTGACTTGTTGAAGGCAAGTACGAATATTATCAATCTAATCTTCCAAGTCAAGAACATGACCAATTATTCTGACATAAACTTAAATGTAAAGGAATCAGTGAGGTGCAATATGAAGTACCCTTCACATGCGTCATAAGTTATCAATAACGGTGGGCATTCGCCATTTCTGGCCATAGCACGGCAATAGTTGACAGTCTCATGATCATCTTTGGAAAGTACCTAAAAGGAAAGTAGACAGTTAGTACTTCCAGACTGAAAAGCGCGAAAAGTATGCACAATAAATTCCACTAGCAGAACGTAGTAAATGCAGAC
Organism: Heliosperma pusillum; assembly: GCA_022085475.1. Classification (NCBI taxonomy): domain Eukaryota; kingdom Viridiplantae; phylum Streptophyta; class Magnoliopsida; order Caryophyllales; family Caryophyllaceae; genus Heliosperma; species Heliosperma pusillum. The sequence goes on along the minus strand of JAIUZE010009031.1, from coordinate 8,155 downwards.
ATGATAACATTAACAACAGTACCCAATTTTCCTAGAGGTTACCGCCTATGGCGAAGTAGGAGGATCAGAAGTATGACACATTTCCCTTATGTTGGGGAACACAAAGGTGTTTCAAGTATTCCAATAACCATAAGAAAAATTGAGTGAACTATTTGCTACCTCTTAATATCGGAAGTTAGACAACATGGTGAATTATATAGCTTTATTCCATTAGTTTTCAAGGCAAACAAGTAGTAAATTTTTAGGTGCCATGGAAAAGAAATAAAATCGATAACCCAAGTTGCTAATAAAGATATAGCAGCAAGGTGAGACCCACCTGCATTCCCCCATCTTCATAGATAGCTTGATTAGCAGATCTTGGAGCCATTCCTGGCATGTAGGTCAGCTCGTTACTAAACTCCATGTTTAGCGCTGTCAAAGCTGTAGCAAGAGAACGCATTTGGTCTAGCCTTCGAGCAGGATCTTCTGTAGGGACATAAGGAAGCAATCTTCTCTTTTTCTTCTTGTACAAAACCAACGAGCGCCTTCTGCGTTTCTTGGAATCTAAGACACAACTTTATACTTCAGTCAAGTACCACGCATATCCTACAAATCCTACATGGACTGCAGTCCCTTTTAAAATATGAGAAGGATAAAATGTAAGACAGTTTTGAATAAACAAGTTTTATGCAGAGAAGTCCGTAAAAGTTGGAAAAGATCTAAACATACCAGAAAGTTTTAAATAAACTAGTTCATGATCACAAATTTAACCAATTGGAGGTTTCTTATAACAGACCATAGAGCATGATTGGATGCTCATAAACTTGTTTAAAGTCAAAAAGGTAGGGATCATACTGGTATAGAACAAAGTCAACAAACACTACAAGCCTGAGCAAAACTTCAATCAAAATCAACTTTCGTAGGTGAGAAAGATGTGACACAGAAATATCGACTAAAGTCATTTTCCCTCTAAATTAATCATATGTTAGGAGGACTTGAATTTGGCTAGTGTGAGAAAAAATGGATCCCTTTCTCTCCCCTACCTCACTCTTCAATTGCCTCCAATCAAATAATGTGAACAGGTGATAGATAAACCCTTAGTTAAGAAGAATGTTGATAAGTTATTCAAGTTTATCGGATTTTAATTCCATTTCTAGGAGGAAAAACGGATTCCTATCTTTCCCTCCCCTATAAATCTCCCCTATAATCTGTACAACCTAACTTGCTAAATAAACAATGGAGTATGTCCCTCATCTTTCACCTCGCTTCCCATCTCCCTTCATCAAAACAAAGTGTTGAAGTTTTAAAGCAAACCACAACAAGATTGATACACTTCCAATAGATTGCTACATGAACCAGTTTTCACCTTACAAAAAAGATGAAGAAACAGAAGAAGCCGGCTAAAGCTTTTATTGCTATCTAGAGACATCACCAAAAGAAATTCCCACTCCACTCACAAGAGCAACCTCCTCTATCAAGTAGATAGCAAACAAAAATCTTAGCTATTGATAGATTGACAGTTTCCAATTCCTCTTTGAAAGAAAAATGAAGAAAAGTGACACATATGATAACAACTCATGGAGATGTTACCCGTAGAGAACCGGAAACTACTTCTATATATGGTGACTCAGACTCCCTAGTCCTTCCTTATATTGAATGTACTCATTTGATTTTAATGGTCAATCGATAACAACTTTGACCAATATTCTCACTATATACACTCTAAAATTTTAAATAAATCATCATAAAAGTAGGTGTTTCAATAAACCAACAGTAATTAATTCTTCATTGTATCTATATATATTTAGAAAATTACTAGTCAAAATTGACAACATTAGACCATCAAAGTCATAGAGGACAGTACAAATGGGATAGAGCTCACATATAAGAAATGAATAAAAAAACGAGGAAAAAAACCGACTTGATGACTGCATAAAAAAGGGCTGCCCGGTGCACGATGGCGTCCAGCAGAGCGAGGGTTCGGGGAAGGGTCCCGCTATAAGGGTGTAATAGGGGCAAGCCTCCCTTGCCATTTTGGCAAGAGGCCACTCCAAGGACTTGAACCGGTGACCTCTCGGTCATACAACACCACCTTAGCCGGTGCGCAAGGCTCCCCTTCAATGCATATAGTCATGATTACTAAATCCCAAGATTTTGCTGTGAAAGTAATGAACTGCGATCCTTAACTAGTGTACTAGTTATTAATCAGAAATTTCAGAACCAATTGACAGCAGCTATTAGCCTATTCTAGTAAGCAGACCACTGAGAGCAGATCATATCAATCTAAAACTTTCAAGCTATAGGTTAAGTGAGATCCACAGAAAAATATTTCCCTCATTCCAATCAAGTGTATTCTCATTTTCAAAATATGGGAGTTTTTAGGCTACAGAGCTTACAGTTTACGTATGTCTATACCTGCAGCACACCCTAACTACTATCATGATGGGTTAGGTTGGTTCAAACTGATAACTGATCAGTCCCGGCAAATAGTTTATAGGAACCAGGCTGTCTACCGCCTTAAAGCCGGATATATACTTGCACACAGCTTTGCCTACTTTCCCACACTCATTTTCTGCCCTTAAAACACGCCTAAAAAGGTGATGTAAACTATTTGCTGAGACGGACCAAAATGGAATACGTAAACTATTGACTCAAAAAGAGAGTATATGAAATATCTTTTAGATAACTATGAGAAAGTGAAGCATATGACAACGCATGAAACATGAAATTAATGAAATCAGTCAGAAATACATGGCTAAGCTTTGTATATAAGCAGACAGTGAAAGAAGGATCAGAAATGGAGGAGAAGAAGAAACTCTTATAGACTTAAACAGAGTGTGAATGTCAGTCAAAAAGAAAAGACAAAGTGAATGTGTGCAATCTAGGATGCACACTCACATCGCTCTTTAAGCCCTCTTCATGACATGCTTAGACATCTGTTAATAAAGTGAAGATAATAGGTGACACCCGCATTGATTCACCAGGCACTGTTGTTTGGTAGTCATATCTCAACACTAGGCAGGTCTTTCTTCTTGTCCCGATGCTGTTCCATCAACTGTCTCATAACAAAAATTGCTTTCATAGTCGATCTCCCGGGAATAAATCCAAATTGGTTATCCGAGATGTATACACATTTTCTTAGCCTTTGTTCGATTATCCGTTCCTTTGTTTCATCGTATGACTCATCAATTACCACCTTTATTATACAAAGGGACAAGAGTACCTTTCCTCCATCTTGGTGTTCCTCCAAATCTTGTTAAAGAGCATGGTTACCAATTCGATTCCTCTCTCCCCCAAACACCTCCAAACTTCAATAGGTATACCATCTGGTCCCACTGGTTTCTTCGACCATCTTCCTTGATGTCATTCTAACTTTTTTTCTTTTGTATTCTACACATAAATTCCCGATTAACCATGCTTGGTCGTACTTGTACAACCCCAAAACCTTGCTCTTGATGACCATTGAATAAGGTTTCAGAGTAAGATCTCCATCTATCCTTTATTTCGTTATCCCGAACCAAAACCTTGGTCAATATCCTTCACATTTAACTCTCTCAATATCTCTCGTCTTCATGTCTCTTACGCGGGCCATTTAATAGATATCCTTATCTCTGTCTCTAGTGTCCAATCTTGCATACACTTCTTGATTAACTTTTGCCCTCGCATCGTGCACTGCCTTTTTAGCAGCTCATCTAGCCTCTTTGTACTTTTCAAAGTTTTCGTAGCTCATGCATTTCTCCAAATCCTTTATAATAAGTATCTTAAAAAAATACAAGCATTATTAATTTATTATAACTTCCATGATATTTCCATGCCCCATGAGACTAGAATCTCCAATATCGTATGCCCTTTCTCCCATTTTTTAACAATTTCATATGACAAAACGATTAAATTGAATGCCAACCTTAGTGCACTACCATTGAAATTTTACATCTCTAGCTTCATATCACTGAGATAAGAAATTCGTTTCTCTAATTTCTTTCTAATTCATAAGATTGTAATAGAAAGCTTTTAGACTTTATACTAATACCATATGCATTCCTTTGTGCTCAATTGAAGCTGAATTTACATCATTCACAAGCATAACCAAAACAATTTTGGACACGAATACAACATTTTTGCAAAACTAAAGGGTACATTTTACTGGATTTATTCATAGAAATTAGAAAGTAGCAAATGAGTTGCTCCAACTTAGCAAAATAGGTATTTTCTTCTTTCTTTCTTTTTTTTTCTTTATGACAAATCAGATTGTTCATCGTTGACAATAGTGATTAATCATTTTCAGAGTTTACAAGAACATCCAAGAGAGCTAATGAATTCAAAGCAATGTCGTAACTTATATTATCATCTGTATTATACATAATAATAAAAACCTGCATTGCTTTGTGATCATCTGAATTCTAAATTTGAGTCATAATTCATCCCAAACCCTAAAACTCCAACTAAAGAACGACTTTTTCTGAAAGCCACAATCTCACATAACCAAAGAGTGATTTTTTTTTTTTATGAATTTCACTTAACAAAGCATCTAACAAACCACTCCAACTCGAACAAAATACACATTAGCGGGTCCATGCAAAACATCTAAGAAAAACCAATGAACTGTAAGCAATGTCAAACTAATGAATTCAAAGCAATGTCGTAATATTATCATCTGCATTATACCATTATAATCTGCATAACTGCATTGCTTTGTGATCATCTGAATTCTGAAGTCGAGTTTTTAATTCATTTACAAGCCCTAAAAATCCAACAAAAGACTTAAAGAGTGGATTTTTTTTTCCTGAAAACCACAATCTCACATAACTAAAGAGTGATTTTTTTTATGAATTTCAACTGAACAAAGCAGCAAACAAACCACTCCAACTCGAACAGCATACACATTTGCGGGTCCATGCAAAAACTCCAATAAAAACAATGAACTGTAAGCAATGCCATTACCTTGAGGAGAAGAACTACATTTGAAGGTAACAGCTTTACACTTCTGAATTCTAAAGAAGTCTATAATCTTCCTCTGCGACAAACCTATCAAAACACCGCAAATTCTCATTTAAGACCGTCTTAACACCAGTCACCATAATAATCAACACACACACAATTTTCAAAATCATCAAAAAACACAAAACCAAAAAAATAAAAATAAATTTACTTAGAAATGTAGTGGGCCCTACATCTAACACGAGGCACACCGGAGCAATTCGAGCAGAGCCAGGATCCGATTGGAACCCGAACAACAACGGGTCGAACACAACCCATATGAAACCCTTTATCACATTTATCACACAACAATAATTCTTCAGGTTTTTCTCCGGTCCCACATTGTTGACAAACAACATTCGAATAATCATCGATTTCCACTACCGCATACTTAGCTTTCGACATGATTTCCACCATGCTCTTATACTTCCTCTCCTTCATTACCTGTTTTTGCGGCGGTTGTTGCGGTGGTGGGACCGCCGCAGTACGGCGGACGGAGCCATTGAAGGGGAAAAGCTTATGGGTCGGAGTGGATGGGGCCATTCTCAAATGGGTCGAAGTCGGATTGTGAAATTATGGGTCGGATAGTATGTGGGTCGGGTAATCGGACCTTAATAATTCGTAAAAATGGGAGCTTTTTATTATATTTTATTAATTTAAGGAGATGAAGAGAAGGGTTTCATGGTGGATTACAGGATTGCTTAGCATTTCTGTTGAATTGTACATTTGTACTGTATGCACTCTGTAATGGTGATTTTTTTTTTAATTAGGTGAAGAATTAGAAGCAAACCTTATTTTAATGAGTTAGTAAATAAGTTTATTGATTTCAGGTTATTGGGTTGTTTAAATTTTGTTTTTCTTAGCCGTTGATGTATTTTGGGGGTGTTGGGAACTTGGAAATTGGGATGGGTATTGGTTAGCGACTTAGCGGGTCGGATAAGTGCAGCACAAAAAGAATACAGTAAGTCTCATTTTAGATGGTATTTTTGTCTGAATCCTTCAGACGGGCCATATGTGAATATTTTATGGTCAAATGTAAATGACCACATTTTTGGGTAAAAATGTGACCGTAACTTTTATGGTCACATATGACCTGCCTGAAGGCTTCAGACGGAAATGACCGTCTAAAATGAGAATTTGTGAAAAGAATACGCATCTGGTTTATTAGATCATACCCTTTAGCAATTGAGTTTACGTGTATTTTTTCTTAACTTTTAAAATATATAAGTTATTAATTTTGACTTCCAAACTTAAAATTAACTGAATCTATCTGTATAGTTTTTACTTTCTAGCTATGATGTACTTGTAATATCTTGAGCTTAAAATATAAGTGAACGGTAAAAAAAACTTTATGATAAAACTCATAATCATAAAAATAACACTCGGAAACTTCATTACAAAACTCAAACATTACACAACCAGTAACCAGTTGTAATACATCTGGGGTTATATAATCTATAAAGTGTATAATTTTGGGTGAAGGTAAAACTATGTCGAAGATATTTTTGCTATTTGGAGATACGTGTTTATATGTGTTGTAGGGGTTTTAGTATATTATTAGTATGGTTCTTTAATGTCTTTTTTACAATTATTTATCCATTAACTTTTATGTTATTTCTTTAATTGCAAAATTTTTGCAAAAGAAGTTATACAAGTGCAAACGCACCAAGTTGACCATGTTGAGTCTTTCATCAAGAACAAGGTCTAAGACACCTCATAATCAAATTTGAGTGATTCCAAGGTCTAATCCCATTAGCTTAAGGTCTTAGGAAGAGAAAAGTCCAAAAGGATGTTTTTGCTAATTCTCAATAAAAATGCAATTTTACCAAGTCACAATACAAATGGTCCAGGTAGGATTAATTCTGCATATTCATGTGACGGGTGTAACACCCGCAAATGTACCCTATTTTTATAAATAAAATATTTTACGGATACTTTTCAGCGAAATTTAGTTTTAATTTAGAATTTAATTTTTCCGAGTCGAATTTAGAATTTCCGAGTTCGTATTTGGATTTTTCGCGAGATTTCAAGTGAATCCCGTCTTAAGCCGTCTTTGACTTTTCTTGACTTTTTCCACTCACCTTTCATATACTCTTTCCTAATCCTTAACCTAATACTACCTCACACAACTCAACTCCTTCTTCCTTCCTAAGAAAACCCCAAATTATAACTTCCATAATCTTTCCAAGCTTAGAATCGTCATAACTCGCTCAATTCTCGCTCAAATTCACGTAAGTTCGTCTTATTTTTCCCCCCCTCATCTTCTTCTATCCGTATTGGTAATAAAATTACCGTCTTTCTCGCTTTTCAATTTATCCGTCTTTCTCAAAGGTGAATTATATTCATCTTTTATTATCTAATTGTAGGTGGAGACTAGGAAGACTTAGAAATCGTTTGAAGACGCGTAAAGGTAACGGTGAAGGGTTACTCGATATCATTTACGTGTTTTACGTGTTTTCTATGTTAGGAATCGTATTTAGAATTTGATTAGTAAGCTTAGAAATTGTGTTGATGATGATACTTAGAAATGAGAATTGATATGAGAATTGATGATTTATGATAATAGTTGATGATGGTTGAGTTTAGAACAAAATGGAGATGTCTTGACCCAAGTCACGGTCGTGAAACTCATGTCACGAGCGTGAAATAGTGGCTGACCATATACCCTTGCGTAACAGAGAGCTTCACGGGCGTGAAATACAAGTCACGGTCGTGACTTGTGCAGTTTCACTGCACTGACCCCTTTTCGTAAAATGATCATATCTCCTTCGTTACTTGCTTGTTTTGGGCTTGTGACATCCCGTTGGTACCGTAAGAGGATAAGCTATGACCACCATTTGAAATATCTGCATTTGCATGTCTAGAACTCTAGTTATGACCGTTTGAAGTGGACCCTTGTTTTAGTTGGTTTCCAAACAATGTTGTTTTGGAGAGGTGATCTATGTTCTTATTTATTATGCTTCTTAAACTTGGTCTAATGCTTATGTATCATGTATTGATTCATGTTTATCATATTTACGTTTATATAATTCTCTATTATCATGTTTGGTGACAGTTTTTGTTATGTCCCACTTTGAGTCGGTTTTTACAAATGATACGGTTTGAGCACTATTTTGTTATGTGCTTTGTACTCTCATTCCCTTGGCTACCTCCACGTTCGTAAGGCTGGAATGTCGGAACGGGGATGTATCATACTGCT
>JAIUZE010009030.1:0-29501 GCA_022085475.1 Heliosperma pusillum | reverse complement strand
TTTACCCAATTGAGGTAATCCAGTTTTTCGCTTCTGTTTCGTTAACTGCTGGGGTGTTAAATGCCGTCATTAATGGCCGTTCAGTTTCGATTTCCGTGACGGACTTTTGTACTCTGTTTTCGGTTTCTGATGATGGAATCAAAATCAATCCGAGTACGTCATGGGATGAACTGACGGACATGGCTAAGTTGGAAGTTAAGAAATACTTTGATGTTGGAGCTACTTTGTCGAGTTGTGTTTTGGCGGGAAGTGTGTCCCCAAAATTGAAATTTCTGTTAAACTTTTTATGGAATACCGTAATTCCGCGTCGGGGAGGACGGGACAAGATTGCATGTTATGAGATGTTGGTTGTGAAGCATTGGTTGGAGGGAAACCAGGTTAATTTACCTTTTCTTGTCTTTTCTCGTATTTCACAAACCGCTTTTTCGGTGACAGAGGACAAGATTTATTCTACTCTTGATTTACCCTACGGGATGTGGGTATCACGGCTTCTTGAGTCAAAAGGGGTCGTTGATGTGAATAGTTATGGTGTTACCGTCAAAGATGACATGTGTGACACGTTCTTGAAATTCATGAAGTTGGATGCTAATGGACCGGAGTTGATGTTTTTGACAAAAGGGGGTTCTGTCGGGATGCAGTCGGTCGGGGCTGATTTTTCAGGAATCGAGTCCAAATTGGATTTGTTTATGGGAAGTGTGATGGAGCGCCTTGACGCGCATGACAAGAAGATTGATGTGGTGTTGGACAAGGTTGTTCAAGCCGTGGCATTGGGTTCCACTAGCTCCACCCGTGACCAAGGTGGGTCGGGTGTGAGTAGTGAGATGAGGGCATGGATGACGGGTATGGATGATCGCCTAGCTAAATTGGAACGGAACATTGTTGATTGTCGACAAGAAATGTATAGGCAAAGGGATCGGATGACATACTTGGTGAGCCAAGGCGGTTTTTTGGTTGAAAGTGGTACGGAAATGCGTGAAGGGATGCGTACTATCTTTGATGCGACGGAGGCTCTTTCCTTAAAAGTTCGGAACTTTGACGTTTGCCTCACCGCTCAAGCTACACATGTGTCCTCGTGCCTTGACCGTCTCTCCACTCTCGAGTACCGCACTAGGCCCGGTTATAAAGCACCCTAATTTCACCCGTCCACCCACAACCCACGATGCCTTGCTTTTCTATCCTTGTTTGCTTATTTCTTGAACTACTTAACCAATTCGGCCCATTTTGGCTTGTTTAAACTTTGTTCCATTCGGCCCACTTGGCAACTAACATTTTCTTGTGGTTTGTAGTTCTTAATTCACATTTGCACTTGATTTTGCTTGGTATATATCGTTTTATATTGCGTATTTTGCATATCTATTTCTTGCCTTGACATGTGTTATTCTAGTCGTTTCATGTCTTTGTTCTTGTCTTTTCAATGATGCCAAGAGGGGGAAGAAATGGTATGATTTGAGTCTTTGCTTAAGCTTGCTCCTTGTCAAGACTCGTTATCTCTTAAATTCTCTCAAGCTATAACTTTGGCTAAGTTGTTATGTTCTTGCGATCAAAGTTGCTATAACTTTGGAGTGCTTTGTTGAGGGGGAACCATACTTAGTCACATTGTTAAGAGGAAATCATAAGAGACTTGTCATCATCAAAAAAGGGGAATTTGTTGGACCAATTTGATAGTTTTGATAATGACATATGTTTACGTAATAATATGTTTTACTCGATATATCATATGCGTGTAATTGTGTGCTTTAGTCTTATTATAGCTAGCAACAATTATGAGAAGAAAGATCAAAGTTAGGCGTAACTTTGATAAAGTCTGTGAGACAAAGTTATAACAACTTCAGGAATAACTTTGGAAGTGAACATGAAAGTTATAGCTAACCAGGCATAACTTTAAAGAAAATCGCTTCAATCAAGATCTACATAAAACAACACGAGACTCAAGATGGAGGGTCTTTGTGATCAAGATGAAGAGATGATCCGTATACTGAAGATCTTTGTGAAGATTAGATAGTATAGGTCTTCATTCGGTAACTATTCCATTCGAGAGATTTTATGTTCAAAGTTATAGCTTTTAGTCTATGACTTTGGATGATAAAATATTGATGCGTGATTTTGGAAATAAAATGTTTTGAAATGTTTTCAAAAGTGAAAGAGTATTTTTATATTTATCAAAAGTTTTATTAAAAAATATATTTATGAGATTCTATTGGTTAGTAATACAACTTATGGGTTGTCATGCTACCTAGGGTTTCTAATATATTCTATCTCAATTTGTTGTTAACCTAATTAGCCCACCTAGTGTTTGAGCCACCTAGGCAGGGGCGAACGCAGGATTTAATTTATGGGGTAGCAAATAAAATTAAGCCTATAAATATCGATAAATTTTGACCTAATAAAATTTCAAGTACAATGACTACTTACATAATAACTAAAAATATTGTTACTTCTTAATAAAATTTCAATTTTAGTAATTTATGATGAATTAACTTTTTTGTGTTCTATTTCATCGACTAAACTTTTCATCTTGCAATTTATCAAATTTTCATTAATTTTATTTTATACATCTAGAATTTTTTAATTACTCTTGATTAGTAATTCACCATAAAAAAACAAACTCTATACAATAACATTAGAGAAAAGAAAAATGTGGTACCCAAAACGTTCATTCAAAAATAATTATCAAAGAAAATATTTGATTGCTAAATAGTTAATACGGATTTTCTTTATTAAGGAAAGTTTAATAGAATAATTGACTTTCCCGTATTATTACTTCACATAAGCATTTATTTAAATGCAGCAAAGAAGGAAAAATGCATGTAGTGGGGGTCGAACCTGGGACAAAAGGTTGAAAATCAAAGTCTTTACCACTGAGCTACAAGATATTCAACATATAACTAATGGGATAACATTTACTTATTTACTATACAGTAATATTTGGGGTAGCAAAAATCCGTCAAATAAAACAATTTTTTTATGTTTGGGGTAGCGAGGGCGACCCCTTGCTACCAAGTGGGTTCGCCCCTGCACCTAGGGTTTCATGAAACCTAGTGTTTGTGCCACCTAGGGATGCGTGTCTCCTAGGGTTTCGTGAGCTAGGAATTTCGGCCTCCATAGGTTGTTGAAGAGTATGGATTCCTAGTACCTAAGAGGGGGAGGGGGTGAATTAGGTACCTTTTTAAATTTTCAACAATTTCTTTATAGTTTAAAGCGAATTGAATCGAAGAGTAAAGAAGAATTCTGATCGTGGCAACAGTCAGTTGAACTGTTAACAGTTCCTTTCAGATTGAAGCGAGGTTGTAGCTGACAGTATTGATGACTGTTGCTATGCAAGTAAAGTACGTAAATTAAAGTACAACGAAATTAAATAAAATAAAGATCAACACACGATTTTGAATTGGTTCGGCCTACGATCTAAGGGCCTACGTCCAATCTTCATTATATTGCTTTGTTAATAAGAAATCTACTCCGACAACTTAAAAACCCCTACAATAAAATGGCCAACAACCTACTCCGGTTGCGAAAGAGTTTAAGAACACACTTGTTCTAAAACTCGACTCTTGAAATGAAAAGTTACAGGATCTTTGTTCCTCAAATGTTGTTCTAAAAAAGAACTTGTGAGGACAATTTATAAGATCTAACTATTCAAGTAACAAGAATATATCACAATGGTAACAGTGGTCAGGACTGCAACTTTTGAAGACTTTGAGAACTTTTGCAAAGAAAAGGTTTTGGAAAACACTTAGACAAATTTGCAAATGAAAGATAATGCTTTGGAAAGTCTTAAAGAATCTGAACATTTAATGTCCTCTATTTATAGAGGTAGGGAGTAAGCATGAGGTGTTATTAAATTATTATTATTGGGAGAGTTGATCATTCAAACGTATGGATGTCAACAAAGAAGTAAGCTTGTTGAAAGAGATGTTTCACAAAGAAAGTAAGGCTACCAAAGGTAATGATGGAGAGGTTGAGTGTTAGTACACAAAGTCAATAAAAGTGTCTTTGACCTTTGGTTAAAACATGGAGGATATAAGCTATGTTAGCTTTTTCAAAAAACCTTCCTTTGCCTTTTTCTAAAAAGTAAAACATTCTTCAAATAATTTAATAAATCACTTCCCAATTCAGGTTTCTTTATAAAACATATTTTTGACGAAAATGATATTTGAAATGACAAAATGGTTTCGTTTCAAGAGTTGCAGATAGAAGCAACAGTTGTACTTACTGTTACCAGTTTTCATAAGTACAACTGTTATTATCCAGACATTGAGGCAACAGTCATGCTTACTGTTGCCACAAACTATTGCCACAAGAAGTATTCTATTACTTTTACAATTGTATTCATAACCTAGGACAACACCAACTACGAAGGATTCTTGACATGATCTTTGACTTCATTCTTGATCAACATTGCAAATGGAGAGGCATTGGAACCTAAGAAATAGTCACTTGATAAACATGTTAAATTGGCATGTCATCATCAAATTGAACCCAACAGTTGTTTTCTTAGTTTACCTAATTTAGGATTCTACTATATCTTTACAACAATATTTTGAGATATAAAGATAAATATATTTCTATAAGATAAACCAAATAATATTTTGAGATAAAGATATTTCTAAAAGATAAGCAAATATTATTTTATGATAAGATAAATATCTTTATTAAATATTATACTAGGGTTTTAGATCTACTATGATTCTACTACTATAAATACTCATTCATATGTAAATTGTAAAACACACGAAATACACAACATATCACACGGTTATTTATTTTACTTGTGTTGATTTTCCAAAATCGTTTTAAAGCAAACCTTTGAGGAAATATTTATTATTTTTAGAGTTTGTTTTTAAAAGAGTCGTGCATCAATTATTATCAATCGCTTGAGTGAAATACGTTATTGGATAATAGTACATCATTATAACTTCCAATTCTTTAAACGGGAATTTGTGTGAGTTATATTGTACTTTCTATTAGCGTAAGATAGTATGAGTATTTAGCGATCACCACCCTTGAAGTTAATAATCATATTGTTGATTATACGAGTGGGTTGATAATTTTTGTAATCCGTAGAAAGGTACTAAAAATTATTAAGCGAGAATAGTGGACGTAGGTTTCAACGTGTGAAACTGAACCACTTCAAAAATCGTGTGCCTCTCTCTTATCTCTTTACTTTTCGTTATTTCGTTATTCGCGCTTACTTTGATTAATTAATTAGTTGATTTTAATTCATAAGATTAAATAATTAATTACATATCATATAAATCGAAAAAGTGGGGCTAGTTTTTAATACTCAATTCACCCCCCCCCCCCCCCCCCCCCCCCCCCCCCCCCCCCCCCCCCCCCTTTCGTATTCGATCAATAGACTCTACACTACTGATGCTTTCTGAAAGAATTGCATCCCAAGTACTAACTTGAAGTCGTCTAACGGGACGGTGGTGAAGTCGAGTTCCCCTGCCCACTCACCCACTTGAACCGCGACCTTCTTAGACACTCCTTGGATATGTATCGTCTTCCCATTCACAGGTTTCAAGCAATCCTTTCCTTTACTCAGAACAAGCCCTAGTCGATCGGCTTCTTCTTTTGACAAAAAGTTGTTGGTGGCACCCGAGTCGATCATTGGCCTGGAGCTCGCCTCCCATTCATTGTCATGTCCACGTACATGAGTCCCAAGGACGTCTTCTCATGGGGCTCCTCCTGTTTCCCCATCCCACTAATCCTATGTAGTGCGCCCATTATCGGCTGGTCCTCATCATCACTCGAGTCTTCGTCATACTCTTGGTGATAGTCAGCCAGCACCCCATCAAGACGCTCTTGAACCCCCTTCGGCATGTCCATTAACATCGCGTTGAACTCCACCTTGTTGGGACATTCCGCCATCTTTTGAGGGCCTTTACACACGAAGCACGCAAATGGTTTCTTCGTTGAAGACCCAGTCGAGTTTCCCACTTTCGAAGTAGAGCTTGCGGGCGAGTTCCTATTACTCCTCGATTGAGCGTAACTTCCATGTGGTTGAAACTGACTGCTTTCAACAGAAATGGAACTTGTTAGCGTCTTCTTTCCGTTTGGCTCACTTTGCGGGGCATCCCCATACCCAGAAGGTGTCTTACTTGGAGCCGACTCTCGCTCCCCGTGGAAATCAAGGAGTCGCTCTGCAGCAGATATGGCCGCAGACAAGGTCCTTCGGTTTTGCCTCATGACTTCTTGTTGCGCCCACCTCTTCAACCCGTTAATGAACTCGAATGTCCTGACAGTCTCGGACATGTCGGAGATCTCAAGCATGCATGCAGAGAATTCCCTCACGTAATCTCGAATGGAGTTGGTATGCTTCACCTCCTTCAACTTCTTCTGAGCAACGAACTCAGTGTTCTTGGGGTAGAAGTGATCCTTCAATATCTTCTTGAAGTCGGCCCACGATGTCACAATGATAGTGCCCGCTTCGATTTCTTTGTACCTGGCCCTCCACCACAACTTGGCATCGTCCATCAAGTACATACTCGCAGTGTTGACCTTCAACGCTTCGTCGAGCTCACTCACCCGGAAGTATTGCTCCACATCGAAGATGAAGTTATCAACGACTTTCGAATTTCTCGCCCCATTGTAGGTACGAGGTTGGGGTGCTTTCACCTTGCGAACCCGCGCAGATTTCTCGCTATTGGCCATCGCTTTCATCAGCGTGGCACAAGTGTTCTCAAGCTCTTCGATCTTCCTATGGAGATGAGCGATCTCTTCCTCTTATCCGTAGGAGATCGTTTCACCAATCGCATGGATTCGGGCCTTCATCCCGTCCATGGTCGACTCGAGGCTACCAACGGTCTCTTCCAGCTTCTCGAGGCTCTCCCCCATTCGTATCACAATTCCCTCGAGGTTGGGGAGTTTTTTCTCGAATTGCTCCTTCAACTCGTCTATGCGGTCTTCCCAACTCAGTTCGCCCATTTTCTCGATAACGATAAACAAATGCGGCCTGCAGATGCTCGTCCGAAGATCGGGCTCTGATACCAAGTGTCACGGTCCGGTACTTTTGCCGAAACGTGGTGCGCACCCTTGCTCTACTCTCAGGCAAGAATGAAAGCAACAAAGGGACTCGTGCTAGTGAGGGATCGCCTACTAGCACGTTACCTGGGACTCGGGGTGTGTGTCGGGAATCCTAGTCACGATTATCAACGTTCCGGCACACGAAAACAATAAAAGTAAGCAATACTATTATTGAAAGCAAGAGACAAGCAATTTCAAGCTTAAAGATGAGAAGTGGTTGTGATGGACTAACACCTCTCATAGAGGCTTATTTGATAGTTTCATTCTCATAGCAGTAAACATTACATGTGCAGTATAGCGATACGTTTTCTAAAATCGTAAAAACGTAAAAACGTATCTTAAACATAAAACTAAGCTCCAAGATTCGACACACATGAAGTAATCTTGGAGTATTAGATGAATATAAAAACAAGAACAAAAATACATAAACGTAAGAAAGAAATCTAAGAGGTCGAAGTGAACGGACCGCGCGCGCAAATATGGAGGATTTGACGGGTCCTTACACCTAGGATCTGATTATACAGGTTACAAAAAAAATCAGCAAAGAAGTCAGTCGCTAAATGGTTCAGCGAATGAGTATTTGAAGGAAAAGGGGAAGTTTCTGCCTTTGGGTTACAGGTTAAAAAAAATCAACAAAGAAGTCAATCGTTGAATGATTCAGCGACTGAGTATTTAAAGCCAAGGTGGGAGTTTCTGTTGGAGTAAATGTCATCAACAATAGTGCGATCATTTAATTAAATCTCAATAACAAGAATACAAAAGGATGATTAACATTATAGTCAACTAATCCACATTAATCGGTAATGATTGGCTTACTTGAGTTTGACATTACTGTCGTATGACGGTGGTGATCAGTTGATCCCTTGAGGTCACACCGAAAGGACGATTCCTTAATCATGAAAATTAATTAATTGTATAACGATACAGATTAATTAATCCCTTGAACAGAACACGTTTACAAGTGAGAAATATTTTTTATTGTAATATGATTAAATAAGATTCAATAAATATAATTGTTACTCGTATATTAGAATGCTTAATGTTTATGAAACATTTGAGATAAGCATGATTGGTTGATCATAATTACAATTGGTTGTAGATTATGTTAACCAAATATGAGATGACCCATTTTATATATATATATATGTGATTATAAATTTTTACTTAAAATGTTAAGTTTAATTTATTTGACATGAAATTGTATTTAAACTAGTTAAATACATATTTATGTTATAAGATAACATGTCACATGTCACATGTCACATATGTGACAATTGACAAAATCACAAAATAAAATGGACATCCATGTTAACATGGGTGCACCGGTTTTATGAGGGGTTGGGTTGGGTAGGGTTTAGGCTTTAGCTTTTGTTCTAATCTAGATTAAGCAAAATGATTAGTAGTCTAAAACCTATAGCCACCCTATTGCATTGTTTAGACAAAAAGTAATGAACATGCTCATTGCTCCCCATGCTTGGCCGGTTATTTATGTTCAAATAAGAAGATGTTTTCCTCTTATGGACTTACTTGATCATATCTCATATTATTCATTATACTTCTCACTAGAAAATAAGTTAAGTTAAGAAATTTAAGAAGTTTCATATAACTTATATTAGAGCTTGAACTCGGTTGTCTAAAGTAGAAATATCGAGTTTCTTGATTTGGTTCTAAGGGTACTTGTTAGTGTTACTAGTATAACAATATACAAGTGATTAAGGATAGTCTAAGTGCATCAACAATGAGAGTTCCTATACTTGGGACTAGGAAGTTCATCTATATATCCTTAAGCTCAAGAACAAGTACAAGAAGGTATCTTGTACTTGTGCCCATACTCGACTAATAACCAATGTGAGGAACTTTTTCTTTCTCTATTTCGGTTTACATAGTTTGCATGTAACTAGATCTTGAAAACTAATTAAAGAGTTAATTATTATTACTTAAGGAATGTCTTAAGTGTAGGTATATGAACCTAACAGTTTCTACCTTGGGTCTGATTACACATCATCAAAACAAAAATTTTAAGTGCGCAGTCGCGGAATGATTCAGCGACTGGGTGAACGAACATAAAAAAAAAAAAAAATGCTGACGTGAATTCATTCCGTGTAAATATGTTTGAATGAGCCCTAGTTTTGTAAATAAGTGTCGTTAAAAGGCTACTTAAGGAAAAAAAAATTCACATAAATAAGTGTCTGAAATGATGACATGTGAAACTATCCTAATTAAATGAGGAAACATTACATGGAAAATGGTATACTTTTAATTTTTACCTTTTTTTAAAATTCCTAAAATTAAGTTTTAGTTACTCTATCATAGGATTAAATTATAAAAAATTAAGTTCAAACAAACAAATGAGGACAAGTGGTAATTGTTTGGATGATTGGATAAGAAAACAAATGGCAAAGTGCTGTGCATGTGGCCCTGTGGGTATTGGTAGTAGATGGTACAAGACGACAATCCCGACATTCTACATTGTCTTCTCTAAACCCCGACGTATTTTTGGGTTCGACTTTTATGTAATACCCCTTAACTAATTTATTAAATACGCCGTATTATTTAATAAAACGGTTTTTGTGACAGGACTATCTTAATCAAAATCTATTACGCAGGATGACAATCTTCATAGAGCCGTTATTGACATCCTACATTCTTGGAAACAATCAAGCCCTTCCCTAAATTGTAGATATTATAGCTGTTAGACTTATTTTATTCCGTAAATACACATATTTTCCCCTTATATAAATGGCTAGTATTATAAGCTGTAAAACACAATCAATAACAAAGACATTCATATTTACATTCTCAATTCATAATATGGTATCAGGCTAGAATTTTTTTTTTTCGACAGTCCTCAATCAACGTCAATGACGAACACGACTTCCGCTCAAATCACCGAAACATCGAAATCCCAGCCACAATCATAGTCTTTCGCTCATGTCGAAAACCCGGGTACTAACATCACCCAAAATCCTTTCAATGGCCACAACTATGACGAATGGTCCCGAACTTTTAATCTTGCCCTTCTCGCTAAAGGCAAGATAGGCTATGTCGACGGCACTATTGCCAAACCGGCTGTTTCTGCGGCCAATTTCGAAGCTTGGCGGTCTACCAATGCTCTGGTCACAGCATGGATTTTTAATTCCATTGGACAGAGCCTCCGGAAAACGATCTTCTACCGTCCTGAAGCACAGCAGGTATGGCTTGACATTAAGAATCGTTTCTGTCAAGGAAACGATTCTCGTATTTATCAATTGCAGGCCGATCTTATTGCTTGTCGTCAAGGACCCAATGAACCCCTAATGTCATACTACGGCAGAATCACAAAACTATGGGACAATATCCTTGAATACGATCCCCTGCCTCCGTGCTCATGCAACCCATGTCAGTGTGATTGGCTACCAATCATGGATGCCCGCAGGGAGAAGAAAAGAGTCCGTGATTTTCTCATGGGTCTCAATGAATGTTTTGCCAACACTCGTTCTCAAATCCTTGGTACTAATCCTACTCCTAATTTAAATCTTGTTTATAATCGTGTTTTACAAGATGAAGGGGTTCATACCTTCTCTCAAAATAAATCAGATTCAAACCCCGATGTGATGGCCTTTGCTACTCGAACACATCATGGTTCCCGACATTCAGGTGGGAGACGTGACTACAGGGCTGACCGTGGTACTGTTTCTTCTCCTTCATCTGATTCTAATCGCTTAACTTGTATTGCTTGTTGATAAGTGAATATTTGTATGATTTTAACCCCCAATTTAGCTCAGTTTTGTATGTCATTTGTGCCCTGTTAAGCCATTTTATGAGCTAATAGCGTCTTCTAGGCGAATCCTATGTTCTAACCTGTTTTGTAGGGAAAGTGACGTTTCTACGCCCTTTTTCTATATTCCCGAGCATTTGCCTAGAACCCGACGATTTGAAGAAGCAAGCTTGACTAAGTCAAAGGCATTTCAAGAAGGTTCACTGATTCAAAAGAAAGAAGAAGCAAAGACGATTTCGCAGTTGTCAGAAGATCGATCAGTTAGGCGAAGAAATCATCATTTTACATCAAATCCTATCAACAAACCCGACTCAAAAGGTCAAAGGGGATAATGAAAGTCAAGTCATATGTAAGGGGAGATGAAACGAAAGTCAATGGACCAAGATCACTACATACCCGATGGGGTATCCTTGCTGTTCCGAGCTTCTGCTTCGACTTCCTTTATTTTGTCCTATATGTTTAATGTATGACCCCTTCCCCACGAAACCTACTGCTATATAAGGATGCCTCAGCCACCACATCTCAAAACACTTCTCTACACAATTAGAAACCCTAGATTAGGAGGAGAGAAACCTAGCCTCTCTTCTCTTGTCTAGATCATTTTCTTCTTACTTTTTGTCCTTAGTTTCTTAGTTTATTTCTGTCTTTTCTACATCAAATCCTTAGCCTAGATAAGTAAAAATTCCATCTTTGTAATCTACTTTATGTGGTTCAAGTATTGTAATTCGTGGATCGACTATTCTATGCAAGGAATTTCTATTATGGTTGTTTATATTTCATCATTGTCGTTGTTGATCGTCATCTAGGTATTCCTAGTTTATCTTTTGTTTAAAGTCTTTATGTTTCTTATTTGATTGCTATTTTCTTTACATGTTATTTTAGATTCAATTTCAATATCGTTCTAATCATTTCATTTCCCTAGATAGTCAATTTAGCGCCGTTATTATCGCCAACTAAAGAGTCTTAAAATATTATCAAAACCAAATAAACATGTCTATCCTAGTTTTTATTATTAACATCATCTTAGATCTAAACATCACCATGAGTGAGTAGTCGTTTTTCTAGGGTGTAGGGTAGCCATGTAGGTTGATTAAAAGATGATAATTGGATAAAAGAAATTGTGCTTTCAAAACATTGTGTCTATGCATGTTTGGACTATAACGATAGTTAACGATTCCTGATCAAAATCATTGACTAAAATGGAATTCTTTTCCAAAGTAGAAATACGTGAATTGAATAGATCAAAGCATGACATGGTAGATTAGACCTAATAAATTGCCTAAAAGCCTGCTAGACCATCTGATCTATGATTGTAATGAACACATCATTCTTACGAACTCACAATGAATTATTTGCATGTTCTAAATCCAATTTCATCAATATGTTAATCTACATGTGTGAACTTACTTCCCTAGATTCTTTTTATCATTGTTAATTCATCACCTGCTTTATTGTTTTCGTTTTGATTTGCTTTTATTTTGTTTTCATTTATGCTTTTATTAGTTTAGAAATCAAAACCCCAAAACCCAGATACTCGTTAGATAAGACCCAATTGCAAGACATTTCACATTCTATAGGAAACACCATCTCTCTGAGAATCGACCCCTACTTCCCTAATTACATGAATTTGTTATTAGCCTAGTCTGGGTAATTATCTTTGACCAGGACTTGCGACATGCCCGATCAAATTTTGGCGCCGTTGCCGGGGAGCACGATTTAGTTTTCCATTTTCTTGTGATTTTTATTGCAATTAGTTTTATCTAGTCTTTAGGAACCTAAATTTCTTCAGGCCTCTCTTGATTTTTCATCTTAGCTTTTCAATCTTATGCCCAGATCTTCTAGACTAGGGACCCCTATCTCTTTAGACCCCGATCTAGAAAGGACTCTGCTATTCAACGAAATCTCAAAAGCTTATGATACTTCAAGTTTAGACCGTATTCGTGAGAATTCCTCGGATATTTTATCTAATTTTGAAGGAGAAGATCTATTCTCATCTCCATTCTAAAAAACCAATCAACCTTCAAACAACACTTCATCTTCATCTTCACAAAAGAAAATGGTTCGACTTTCAGACCATTCCAAACCAATTGCAGATACACTTCCAAGGGGTATTGCTACACCCCAAATCACAGCCCGAAACTTTGAAATCAAACCTGCCTTCATCAGTTTAATAGAAAGAAGTCAATTTGGTGGCAATGCCACAGAAGATCCCATCCTTCATATTCAAAACTATTGTGACTATTGCTCCACAATTGGACAAACTGGAGTATCCCAAGAGCAGATTAGGGAAATGCTCTTTCCCTTCTCTTTAACAGGAAAGGCTAAACTTTGGATCAATAGCCTTGACCGAGCTGCCTTAGGAATAGCCGACTGGGATAGTTTAGCTCTTACTTTCTATCAAAAGTACTTACCACCAGAACGAACCGCACTCTTACGGAGTCAAATCACGGGATTTCATCAAAGAGGCGATGAAAGCCTTTATGAGGCATGGGAAAGGTACAAAGAATTACAAAGAGAATGCCCTCATCATGCCTTGATTCATGGTTCTTAGATATCACGTTCTACAACGGTTGTTGTGGCGAATCGCGTCGTATCCTCGACTCTGCTAACAATGGTCGTTTCAATCAGATCGATGTTGAAATAGCTAATGCAACTATCGAGTCAATGGCAATTCACGACTCTCAGTATAGCAACTCACGTGCTATGCCGCTCAAAACCAAGCAGGAAGATTCAAGCAAAGTAGCACTCCTAGAAGCCCAATTATCCCTTCTGCAGCAACAAGTAGGAAGCTCTTCCCAATCCAAGCAACATGTTAACGTCACTAACCACGTAGTGGTATGTGAGACATGTGGGGTTGGAGGACACAATTTTCAAGAATGTAGGAGTTCGCTAGAGCAAGTCAATGCCTACCAAGCATACAGACAGGGCAATGCTTTCTCAAACTTCTATAATGAGAACACAAAGAACCATCCTCTATTGTCCTACAAAAGCACTAACATTCAGAATCCCCACCATCAGATTCAACAACCATTCATACCACATCAACAGAAGCCCTATAATCCACCTGGTTTTCAAAACCAGAGACCTCCATTTCAACCTAACTTCAATCAACCTTACCAACACCACACCAACCTCAACACCAACCACCCCAAAATCAAAGCCAACCCAATGACTCAAGCCTGAGCAAAATTGAATCCATGCTTCTCCAAGTTGTTCAAAAACAAGATTCAATGTTTGCTCAACTTCAAAAGAGTGATCAAGCTCAAAATGCTGCCATCAAGATGCTTGAAACTCAAATGGCCCAATTGGCTGCCTCTAATACCCAAAGGAAACAAGGCCAACTCCCACCTCATGGTGAGCAACCGAGGGACACCGCTAATGCTATCACCCTTAGGAGTGGTACCACTTATAAGGAACCTCAGCAACCCAAGGAAACAATAGTTGAGCCAACACCAGTAGAGAGCCAAAAAGATTCCCAACCATCCACCGCTAAGGAAGCGGAAAACAAAGAAAAGAAGGATGAACCTGTGAAGGAACCCATCAAAATCCAAGTTCCATTTCCCCAACGCTTGAGGAGAAATCATAAGGAAACCCAGTTTAGCAAATTCATGGAAGTGGTCAAAAACCTCCAGGTAACGGTTCCCTTCACTGAATTGATCACTCAAATCCCTTCTTACACAAAATTCTTGAAGGATATCTTAACTAAGAAGAGGACTTTAGATGATGTTGAAATCATAGCATTCACAGCTGAGTGCAGTGCTTTGTTGCAAAATAAGTCCTCTCCTAAGTTAAAGGATCCCGGTAGTTTTTCTATACCTTGCACTATAGGCACCTACACAATCGATAAAGCTCTATGCGATCTAGGTGCCAGTGTAAGCGTCATGCCCTATTCCATATGTGAAAAGTTGAATATGGGAATTCTCAAATGCACCAGTATCACTCTGCAAATGGCAGACCGTTCTTTAAAACAACCTATGGGAGTTTTAGAAGATGTGCCTGTCAAAGTAGGAATGTTTTTCATTCCCGTCGATTTCATCGTGCTAGATATGGCTAAAGTTTCTCAAATCCCTATTATTTTAGGAAGGCCATTTTTACACACTGTCGGAGCAGTAATCGATGTTAAGAATGGAAAACTGACACTAGAAGTAGGTGATGATAAAGTCACCTATAACTTGAACAGTGCAATAAAAAGCCCCATGATATTGTCGACTCCATTTTTGATGAATCTCTGTATCCATCAATAATCGAGGATCCTTTAGAGGCAATCTTGTTGTTAGAGGATATCTTTGAGAATGACAATTTCGAGATCAGTGAGCTGGAAAAGGACCTGACCGGAGAAGAGATACCGTCAGAAGAAATTAAAGAGTTCATAAGCTTGATTGATACTCCTGCCAAGGCAGAAGTACAAAAACCTGAACTAAAACCTCTTCTCTCGAATCTAAAATATGCTTTTTTAGATGAATCTGAGTATTGCCCAGTCATAGTGAGTGCTCTCTAAGATGAAAATCAGTTAACCTCACTATTGACTGTCTTGAAAAAGCATAGAAAGGCAATAGGTTACAAACTCAAAGATTTAACAGGCATAAGCGCAGACTTCTGCATGCATAGAATCAATTTAGAAGAAGGCCAAAAACCTTGTGTTCAAGGTCAACACCGTCTTAATCCCAACATGCAGGAAGTAGTTAAAACTGAAGTTATGAAATTGCTAGATGCTGGCATAATCTATGCAATCTCTGACTCTAAATGGGTTAGCCCCGTTCAAGTTGTTCCCAAGAAAGGAAGAACAACAGTAGTAAAAAATGAGAAGAATGAGCTCATCCCCACAAGAATTGTGACGGGATGGCGTATGTGTATTGACTACAGAAAGCTGAATCAATCAACTAGGAAAGATCACTATCCTCTACCCTTCATTGACCAAATGCTATAGAGGTTAGCTTGTCACAAGTATTTCTGTTATCTAGATGGTTACTCAGGATTTTTCCAAATCCCTATCCACCCTGAGGACCAAGAGAAAACCACCTTCACCTGTCCCTATGGTACTTTCGCTTATCGCAGAATGCCATTTGGCTTGTGTAATGCACCTGCCACTTTCCAGCGTTGCATGACCAGTATCTTCTCAGATTTTGTTGAATCTATCATGGAAGTATTTATGGACGACTTTAGCGTCTATGGCATTTTCTTTGATCATTGTTTGACAAATCTATCCAGAGTTCTAAAACGCTGTGAAGAAGTCGACCTTGTTCTCAATTGGGAAAAGTGTCACTTCATGGTGAACGAAGGTGTAGTTTTAGGTCACATCGTTTCAGAAAGAGGTATAGAAGTGGATCGAGCTAAGATCCAAGTTATTGAACAGCTACCACCCCCTGCTAATGTAAAAGGAATCAGGTGTTTCCTTGGCCACGCCGGTTTCTACCGACGATTTATAAAAGATTTTTCAAAGATAGTCAAGCCCCTGACTGAGCTCTTTTTCAAGGATGCACCTTTCAATTTCACAAAAGAATGCCTTGAGGCATTCAACAAAATCAAACGTGCTTTGATCACCGCACCTATAATCCAGTCGCCTGATTGGAATCTGCCCTTTGAACTGATGTGCGATGCGAGTGATTATGCCATAGGAGTTGTTTTAGGGCAAAGAAAGGAAAAGTTTTTTCATGCGATTTACTATGCTAGTAAAACCTTAGATCCTGCCCAAATCAACTATGCCACCACTGAGAAAGAACTTCTCGCCATTGTCTATGCCTTAGATAAATTTCGCTCATACCAAATAGGATCAAAAGTTATTGTCTACACTGACCATGCTGCCTTGAAATATATGATTTCAAAGAAAGAGGCAAAACCTAGACTCATCCGATGGATCTTACTCCTTCAAGAGTTTGATTTAGAGATCCGGGAGAAGAAAGGAGCAGAGAATGTAGTCGCTGACCACCTCTCAAGGATAAGAGTAACTGAAATAGGATTACCAACGCCAATTAATGATTCGTTCGCTGATGATTCATTAATGGCAATTGCGGACTCTTCTCCTTGGTATGCTGATATTGCCAACTTCCTTGTCAGTCGCCAGCTACCCTCCGACCTTTCTTATAACCAAAGAAAGAGATTTTTGCATGATGCAAAATTCTTTGTTTGGGATGACCCCTATCTTTTCAAGCAGTGCTCAGATGGT
The DNA here is from genome assembly GCA_022085475.1 of Heliosperma pusillum. NCBI lineage: Eukaryota > Viridiplantae > Streptophyta > Magnoliopsida > Caryophyllales > Caryophyllaceae > Heliosperma > Heliosperma pusillum. The sequence continues at coordinate 12,558 of JAIUZE010009030.1, read as the reverse complement.
CTGTATAGACGTTGTATCCCCCAGTGGGAAGTAAAAGGAGTTTTAGAAGGATGCCACTCATCTGCTTATGGTGGTCATCATGGTCCGTCCAAGACCGTAGCCAAAGTCTTACAATCCGGGTTTTTCTGGCCCTCGATGTTTAAAGATTCAAGAGACTTTGTTATGGCTTGTGATGCTTGTCAACGAATGGGTCAAATATCCAAAAGACATGAAATGCCTCAAAACGGCATATTAGAAGTCGAGATATTCGATGTCTGGGGTATTGACTATCAAGGACCATTCCCTTCTTCAAATGGAAATCGTTACATTTTAGTCGTTGTCGACTATGTTTCAAAGTGGGTAGAAGCAATTGCCACCCCCAACAATGATGCTAGAGCTGTGATACGACTATTTAAAAAGATCATCTTTCCGCGTTTTGGTGTACCCAGAGCCGTGATAAGTGATCGAGGAACTCATTTCGGAGAAAAGCAGTTAGACACTCTGCTTGCCAAGTATGGTGTGTATCACAGACGAGGTTTAGCCTACCACCCCCAGACCAGCGGTCAAGTAGAAGTTTCGAACAGAGAGCTAAAAACAATTCTTCAAAAAGTAGTCTCGAAATCTAGAACCGATTGGAGTAATAAGCTCGATGACACCTTATGGGCTTATCGCACAGCTTTCAAAACCCCGATTGGAACATCCCCCTATCGGTTGGTTTATGGAAAGGCCTGTCATCTCCCCGTTGAGTTAGAGTACAAAGCTCACTGGGCTATCAAAGAACTCAACTTAGACACTAAGCTTAGCGCTGATAGACGACTTTTGCAACTGAATGAGCTAGAAGAGTTTTGTTTGCAAGCTTACGAGAATTCTAGGATTTATAAAGAGAAAACGAAGCGTTGGCACGACAAGAGGATAATCAGAAAAGAATTTAATGTCGGTGACCAAGTACTTCTCTTCAACTCCCGTTTGAAAATTTTTCCGGGAAAATTTCGATCAAGATGGTCTGGATCATTCACTGTCACATATGTAAGCAAATACGGTTATGTGAAAATAATGACTAGTAATGGTGAAAAATTCAAGGTCAATGGACACCGATTGAAACTCTACTACAACAATTCCATTATCGGATGCTTAGATATTGTCTATATAGAGCGTCAGTCCCCAACCAGATGATTTCATAGGAGTATTCGTCGAGCGGGACGTTAAACCAGCGCTTCTCGGGAGGCAACCCGTGTTTCCTTTCTTTTTGCATTTTATTTTTGCTTTCCCTTTTTCGTTGTTTTGTTAGATTTACTTTACAGATAAAAGAGTTTTTGAAAAATCTATGAAGATCTTCCTTGTCAAGTCCAAAAGACTAGCTTGGGGGAGTCCGCACTGACTAGTAAGCTTCACTCTCCTTTCATCTTTTTCCCTTTTTACCCTTCTTCCCATTGAGCATCTCGTTGCATATTTAGTTTTTGTGCTCACATTGAAGACAATGTGATGTTTAGCTTGGAGGAGGGATTGCATTTCCCATTTTGCATTTTAGTTGTTTGAAAAAGAAAAATTTAAAATTTTGAACATAATTGAATGCTTTTCATGCTTTGCTTGCTTGTTTACTATGCTATCATATTACATTTCCCAAACTTAGAGCTTTCAAAAGATAATGATTCAATATTCATTGAATTGTGCATACATGGGGAAGTCTTGTACACAGTAGGCATGGAATGAATCTATAGATGAGTACGCTTGATCTTGACATTTGGCAAGTTACATATATTGTAAGGTAGAACCTCCTTAGACTGGTACATCTATACCCAGTCTCATTAAGGTGTGTGTAGTTCTCCTTGTGATATGTGTCATGTCAAAACGCATAAGTATGGTTCTCATTTCATTTCTATAAGCATTGCATTCATGATTCACTAAGATTTGAAGCCTTTTTCACTTTGAATTACCCCTCAAAATTAGCCCCTTCATACAAATGTTTCACAAGATAACAGCTACATATAAAAACTGCCTACCTTGTTGAGCTAGTAGCTAGACTATGGTGTATGGGTGCTCTTTTGAGAAGATTTTGTTCTTTTATGTCAAAGTGAATTTGGGAGAACCAAAATGTTCAAGAAGTGATGTTATGTTCAGAGAAAAAAAAAATGAAATAGAAAAATGAAAAAATTGAAAAAGAAAAATCGAAAAAAAAAAGAAAGAAAAAGAAATAAAAGAAGAAGTTGTGAGTATCTCCTCAAAATGTCAATTCAATGTTTAGAAGGAGTTCACTCTTGTGTTTCGTGTGTAATAAGCCAATCCGTTTCTTCTGGCTTCGTTATTCGTCTTTTGGGAATTAATCAAAAGTTTGGATTGAGTATTCATTTATCATTGGTCAGTTGCTAGCTCATTCTAACCTTCACATGACCATAACTGTTTATCCACCTTTCACCCATTTCCCAAAGCCTTCTTCATATTTTTTTCCCGGCTTCTTTTTTATGTGCATTGTGATCTTTGACTTGTGTTTTGAATTGTTTACCATATTAGACTGCGGACACATTTTCATAAGTCGTAGATAGGTGAGTGTCTCAAAAACATTTACACATAAAGAAATCACCTTTTGAATACATGAGTGTTCGAGTGTGCTGTGAGAGTCCATTTGTCAAAAAGATCATGTAAGAGCCGAAAATTCTGTAGTGAAATTCTTTGTGCTGCGCCGTTATGTAAATCTCAGCCATGTTTATGTATCATTCTTGCCCACGTTGTTTTTGAGTTATGCTTGCAACCCTTGTCCCGGTATTGTTTGTTATGTTTGCTTGAAAACAAGCAAGGGTTTAGCTTGGGGGAGTTTGATAAGTGAATATTTGTATGATTTTAACCCCCAATTTAGCTCAGTTTTGTATGTCATTTGTGCCTTGTTAAGCCATTTTATGAGCTAATATCGTCTTCTAAGCGAATCCTATGTTCTAACCTGTTTTGTAGGGAAAGTGACGTTTCTACGCCATTTTTCTATATTCCCGAGCATTTGCCTAGAACCCGACGATTTGAAGAATCAAGATTGACCAAGTCAAAGGCATTTCAAAAAGGTTCACTGATTCAAAAGAAAGAAGAAGCAAAGATGATTTCGCAGTTGTCAGAAGATCGATCAGTTAGGCGAAGAAATCATCATTTTACATCAAACCCGACTCAAAAGGTCAAAGGGGATAATGAAAGTCAAGTCATATGCAAGGGGAGATGAAACGAAAGTCAATGGACCAAGATCACTATATACCCGATCGGGTATCCTTGCTGTTCCGAGCTTTTGCTTCGACTTCCTTTATTTTGTCCTATATGTTTAATGTATGACCCCTTCCCCACGAAACCTACTGCTATATAAGGATGCCTCAGCCACCACATCTCAAAACACTTCTCTACACAATTAGAAACCCTAGATTAGGAGGAGAGAAACCTAGCCTCTCTTCTCTTGTCTATATCATTTTCTTCTTCCTCTTTGTTCTTAGTTTCTTAGTTTATTTCTGTCTTTTCTACATCAAATCCTTAGCCTAGATCAGTAAAAATTCCATCTTTGTAATCTACTTTATGTGGTTCAAGTATTGTAATTCGTGGATCGACTATTCTATTCAAGGAATTTCTATTATGGTTGTTTATATTTCATCATTGTCGTTGTTGATCGTCATCTAGGTATTCCTATTTTATCTTTTGTTTAAAGTCTTTATGTTTCTTATTTGATTGTTATTTTCTTTACATGTTATTTTAGATTCAATTTCAATATCGTTGTAATCATTTCATTTCCCTAGATAGTCAATTTAGCGCCGTTATTATCGCCAACTAAAGAGTCTTAAAATATTATCATAACCAAATAAACATGTCTATCCTAGTTTTTATTATTAACATCATCTTAGATCTAAACATCACCATGAGTGAGTAGTGTTTTTCTAGGGTGTAGGGTAGCCATGTAGGTTGATTAAAAGATGATAATTGGATAAAAGAAATTGTGCTTTTAAAACATTGTGTCTATGCATGTTTGGACTATAACGATAGTTAACGATTCCTAATCAAAATCATTGACTAAAATGGAATTATTTTCCAAAGTAGAAATACGTGAATTGAATAGACAAAGCATGACATGGTAGATTAGACCTAGTAAATTGCCTAAAAGCCTGCTAGACCATCTGATCTATGATTGTAATGAAAACATCATTCTTACGAACTCACAATGAATTATTTGCATGTTCTAAATCCAATTTCATCAATATGTTAACCTACATGTGTGAACCTACTTCCCTACATTCTTCTTATCATTGTTAATTCATCACCTGCTTTATTGTTTTCGTTTTGATTTGCTTTTATTTTGTTTTCATTTATGCTTTTTATTAGTTTAGAAATTAAAACCCCAAAACCCAGATACTCGTTAGATAAGACCCAATTGCAAGACATTTCACATTCTATAGGAAACACCATCTCTCTGAGGATCGACCCCTACTTCCCTAATTACATTAATTTGTTATTAGCCTAGTCTGGGTAATTATCTTTGACCAGGGCTTGCGACATGCCCGATCACTTGTAAACGGTCGGGTCATACATTCAAATTTTGCTATCGTGTCACGGGAAAATTTCCTGAATGGTGGGGTGATCGCCCTCTTGATCGTATCTATATAAATCCCGATGTTACGGATCTTAGTAATGCAATTTTCGTACCCGATGTTCGTGTTCATGCTCTTTATGACCGTAATAAACAGTCTGGCAGTACCGCTACTCACCGTGCCAATATGGCGGCTGGGCAGGCTGTCACTAACCACCATTCTGCCTCTACTTCTTCGGTTCTACCCAAGATGGATAATGTGGATCTTAATTCACTGCATCCTACCGAGCTTGCTAAACTGACTCATCTATGGCAGTCTCACAAAGCTGCTGCTCTAGCTCGCCTCCACGGTAATGTTTCCTCACCCTCTTTATCATCATATGTCAGGTTGTTTAACGCATTTTTCAAACCTTCGTTCTATTACCCCTTTATCTGTTGGCCTACCCAACGGTGACTTGACCCTTGCGACAGAATGTGGTAACATCGTCTTATCGACTCGTTTGATACTAAAAAACATGTTATATGCAGCTAATCTCAATTGTCATTTAATTTCCGTGTCTAGTTTATTATTAGATAACACTCTCACTATTCAATTCTCTCACCAACTTAGCCTCATACTTGACCGTTACTCAAAGACGGTGATTGGTGCGGGTGAGCAACGTGAGGGGCTGTATTTTTGGACGGGTGTTCGAGATGAAAAGGCCAAAGCTTATATGGTGGGTCCGACTGACTCGGCTGAGCTATGGCACCGAAGGTTGGGGCACCCCTCTTCTAACATTTTTTGCTTTCTGCCGTTTCTTAATAAAAACACTCGTAGTCATTTATATAGTAATACTTGTGATATTTGTTTACGCGCTAAGCAATCGCGTGAACCATTTTCTTTAAGTTCAAGTAAGACTGATGCTATTGTTTACTTAATCCATTGTGATCTATGGGGTCCTTACTCCGAAAACGGTTCATGTGGTTGTCGTTATTTTTTAACAATTGTTGACGATTTTTCCCGTTGTACGTGGGTATATCTTTTACGTCGGAAAAGTGATACTAAACAAACATTATTAAATTTTTTCGCTATGGTAGAACGACAATTTCATAAGAAAATCAAAATTTTCCGAAGTGACAATGGCACTGAATTCACATGTCTTTTGCATTTTTTTAACACTAATGGTGTATTATTTCAAACGTCAAATAGCGATACTCCATAACAAAATGACCGGGTTGAGCGTAAACATCGCCATATTTTAAATGTTTCCCGTGCCCTTTTATTTCAAGCGAGTCTACCAATATTTTTTTGGGGAGAATGTGTTTTAAGTGTCGTTCATTTAATCAATCGCACACCAACACCTCTTTTAAATGGAAATACTCCCTACGAAATACTCTTTAATAAACCTCCGCCCATGGAAAATTTACGCATTTTTTGTTGCCTTTGTTATGCGAAAAATACTAACCGCACTCGTGACAAATTTGCGTCTCGCAGCCGAAAATCTATTTTTATCGGGTACCCATTGGGTAAGAAAGGATGGCGTCTATACGATCTAGACACCGGATCTTATTTCGAATCTCGTGACGTTGTCTTTATTGAAAATGAATTTCCGTACACAAATCTTAAAATTCATGACGATGACGATGTTTTTAAATCAAGTCATGACACTATTACACCATTTGAAAATCTTGCTCTTCTTCCCCTGGCTACTAGCAGTCCTCCTGCTTCCTCTGACACTTCACCCACGACACACACAACTCCCCCAACCCCTGACCATAACCAACCACCCTCGCCACCTACCTCTGAGCACGATAACTCAGACCCACAGACACCCGCCTCTGAGCACGTTGCCTCAGGCCCACAGACTCCTCCCCTTGCCTCGCTCCATGCTCCACCCGACATTCACACAGGCCCACCTATTCTGGGCCGCGACCATCGACTGAAAATCCCGAACTCAAATCTCAAGGATTTCGTTTTACCAATATCACGCCCCTCATCTCATCTTCTAAACGCATCATTATCGTCTTCAAGTACAAAATTCCCGATTTCACATTATGTCAATTACGATAAGTTTTCACCTAAACATCAAATTTTTCTATCGGCCGTGACTAAAAACCACGAGCCTAGTTGTTTCAAAGATGCAGCACATGTTCCGGCTTGGCAGAAGGCTATGCAACTCAAAATCGAAGCCCTTGAAAAACATATTACATGGACACTCGGACTCCTTCCTCCGAACAAAAAGGCGATCGGCTCCAAGTGGGTCTACAAAATTAAGTACAATGTCGATGGTACGATTGAACGCTACAAAGCCCGCTTAGTGTTCATGGGTAATCGACAAATTGAGGGCGTCGATTATAACAAAACATTTGCCCCAACAATTAAGCTTGTCACTGTTCGCACTCTCCTGGCTATTGCCGCAGCAAAGAATTGGGCAATTCATCAAATGGACGTTCACAATGCTTTTCTACATGGCGACCTCCATGAGGTGGTATATATGAAACCACCCCCGGGCTTCCATCCTTCCAATGATGGGAAGGTGTGTTGCCTTCGAAAATCTCTCTACGGTCTTCGTCAAGCCCCTTGATGCTGGTATGCCAAATTAGCCACCGCTCTCACGCAATATGGCTTTCAACAATGTCCGTATGATCACTCTCTTTTTTCCATAACTGCTCCATCATTTGAAGTTCATGTTCTCGTCTACATCGATGACCTTGTTATTTGCGGCAACAATCCAGACACCATCACCAAGTTCAAAAACTACCTAAGTACGTGCTTCTTTATGAAAGATCTTGGCTCCCTTAAATATTTCCTTGGCATTGAGATTGCCCGTAACTCCACCGGCTTATTTGTTTCCCAAAGAATATACGCTCTCGATATTATTAATGAAGCAGGCATCCTCGGCTCCAAACCCGCGTCAGTCCTGATGGACCACAACCACCGTCTCGGCTTATCCACGGCTGCCCTCCTACATGACCCGCAACCATATCGTCGTCTGGTGGGCCGCTTAGTTTACCTCACCATTACCCGTCCAGAACTCACTTACTCCGTCCACATTTTAGCTCAATTCATGCACGCTCCAACGAAGGATCACTGGCATGCCGCCCTACAAGTTGTCAAATATCTAAAGAACTCTCCGGGTCAAGGCCTTCTCTTACGATCTTATAACACTCTTTGTTTGAATGCTTATTGCGACGCCGACTACGCCAGCTGCCCCACTAGCCGACGCTCCCTTTCCGCCTACATGATCTTTCTCGGCTCGTCTTCTATCTCCTGGAAAACTAAAAAGCAAACCACGGTATCTCGCTCTTCCGCTGAAGCCGAATATCGAGCAATGGCATAAACCACTTGTGAAATTAAATGGCTTAAAGGCCTCCTTGCTTTCCTTGGTATACCTCACGGCCAGCCTATAGAGCTCAATTGTGAAAGCCAATCTGCCCTCTATATCGCTCGCAATCCGGTCTTTCACGAACGTACAAAGCACATAGAAGTCGATTGTCATTTTATAAGGGACGAAATTCAGAAGGGCACCATTGCAACAAAATACGTCCACACCAAAGCACAGCTCGCGGATATATTTACTAAGGCCCTTGGTCGGCCTTCCTTTGACGAGCTCTTGTCCAAGTTGGGCGTTTTGAACCTTCACGCTCCAACTTGGGGGGTATTACGCAGGATGGCAATCTTCATAGAGCCGTTATTGACATTCCACATTCTTGGCAACAATCAAGCCCTTCCCTAAATTGTAGATATTATAGTTGTTAGACTTATTCTATTCCGTAAATACACATATCTTCCCCTTATATAAATGGCTAGTATTATAAGCTGTAAAACACAATCAATAACAAAGACATTCATATTTACATCCTCAATTCATAATAAAATCTTATCTAAAGGCCGGTGACGATTGAAATGTAATTATTGAGCTTATAATTTTCTTATTACGAGCACTTAAATGTCGACTCACTTGAAAAGTAGTTAATGCAGACCTTACGTCCTAGCCTTTCACATACTATGTGCTCAAATTCCATGGGATTGTAAGATTTTCAAAGGTCCAAGAATTTGAACCAGTAACCTTTTTGGTTAAGCTGGATCTGATAACATGTGAGAACACTATCTCAATCAAAACTAGGAGCCTCCAAACACCTCATGTATGAGTGGGTATGTGTATTATCCACTCTTCAAGTTCAGTGGACATTCGAGTGAGGGGGCATTTTAAGGTATAAGATCGTTAATTAGAGTTGAACTATCAACTAAAAATTTTGGTTAAAATAATTTCACCCACCGTAAAAGTACCTTTCCAAGAATAACACTGTTTCAAACACAATTTCTTTTTCTCCGGGCTAGGAGTGGATTATGGATAGATGCACGGACATATTTGTCAATTTCGTTTTAAACACATTTTCTTTTTCTCCGAGTTAGGGGTGGATAGATGGACATACATGATACATGCACGTACATATTTGTCAATTTCGTTTTAGTGGCCTATGATGATATGGCCAGTGACCCAATTCTCAAATGCTTACAAAATTACAGTAAATGTCGTCCATCTTCATAAATAACATTTGGACCAGTGAGTCAGTGACCACCATTAAGAAAACGTGAGATTAATCACCACGACATTCGTGTTCGTAATCACCATGTCTTACATACATATGATACATACCAGATTACCAGCTAACCAAAAGACTAAGCTAGTTTGTCCTATAAATATACCTTGTTTACATACAAATGCATACAAACTACAACAAGCTAAGCACACCAAAAGAGTACTAAACGAAGTTGAAGTAACACAATTCAATGGCTTGTGAACCTCAAAAACTCCCACCACAGCATCAGGATACACAACCCGGAAAACAGTACATGATGTACCCCCTCCCTATTTCCGTCGATCCCAATTACAAGCCCTCCAACAAACTTCAGGTTAGACAACATGCACGTCACAAAATCACATATCACCTCGTTTAATTTTCTTGATAATGGATCGGACCATATATAAATTTTGTAATAAATATCGTATCTTTGATAGGAATAATCGAATATGTCATAATATAGTTATCGTATTATTGTAATGACCGTTTTTTAAATTTAGAGTTAATATCATCGTAGTCCATAGTCGATACTAGATACTAATGTACTACTAGTGTACTACACATATGTTGTTGCTTACGAAGTTTTAAAATACGACCGTATGCTTGTACTATAAATATGTCTACCTATTAATAGTAGTGAGTATGAGAATTACTATCAGCAAATATTTGGACACATATTACTATCAGCAAATTTTCGGACAAGTTAACGATTTTAATCAGTGAGCTCATGATAAAGACTACATGTAGAATGTAGACGTACACCATAAAATTTCAGAAAATATGAAATTTACACTTAGCAAATACGGAGTATGTGATATTGTGACGATGAGTCGATGACAGGGAAAGGTGGCATTAGTAACAGGAGGCGATTCAGGAATCGGAAGGGCAGTATGCTACTATTTTGCACTAGAAGGCGCAACTGTGGCCTTTACTTATGTTCCGGGACAAGAGGACCAAGATGCAGATGACGCCCTGGCTCTTATTAAACAAGGAAAGGCAAGTCACGCAGGTGATCCGGTGGCAATCCCAACTGATTTAAGGTCTGAAGCTCAATGCGTGCAAGTGGTGGAGCAAGTAGTCAGCCTCTTTGGTCGCATCGATGTCCTTGTTAATAATGCTGCTGTACAATTCTATACTGAAAGTATACAGGATATTACAGAGGAACAACTTAGGAGGACTTTTGAGACTAACATCTTTGCTTATATCTTCATGGCAAGGTATGTTTTGTATCAAACTGTTTTATTTAATGAAGTTAAGCACAAGCTGACCAGGCCATGGCCCGGGTAAGGTTTGGATGGTGGGACATTAAATAATTAACTTTGTTCTTACAAAAATAATTACTCCGTATATGGTTAGAAATGCAGGTAAGATTAATATTTCAGCCTTAGTTAGAATTTGAACCTAGCTTTGTCCCCGTGTCCTGCGAAAAATAATTTACGAACCAAATAGACAGCAACTTTCTCTGTTACATCATCGTCCGATTTGCAGGGAATCGCTAAAGCACATGAAGGAAGGAAGCGCGATAATCAACACAACTTCAGTATTAGCCTATGCAGGCAATGCAGACCTACTAGATTACAGTTGCACCAAAGGCGCTATTGTCACCTTTACCAGAAGCCTTGCACTTCAGCTTATTAAGCGGGGAATCCGAGTGAATGGGGTTGCACCGGGTGCCATCTGGACTCCACTCCAAGTGGCTTCATGGCCAGCTGAGAAGGTTGCCGATCTCGGTTCCCAAGAGCCCGTTGGTAGAGTCGGACAGCCTTTCGAAATGGCACCTTCCTATGTTTTCCTTGCTAGCAATGAGTGCTCGTCCTTCATGACTGGACAAGTTCTTCATCCAAATGGTATTTCTCTCATTTTTTTTCCTTCTAAAATTTCACATAATACTATTGCCGCTATGTAACATATATTTTTGATAATCAATAAGTTTAGCTGAAGACATAACATTTTGTTTTTACTCATTTAAGAAGAAACGTGACCAGACCAAGTTTCTAAGATATAACAGATTTGTCATATGGTCACCTTTGTCGTTAAAACGGCGACACTTGGCTCGTCTTTTTTTAAAGACAAAAATAGTCATCTTCAATGAGAATTATTTGTGATAATTGGAGTTGCTATTCGCGATTGTAAATAGTCTCACTTGATAACAAGAAGTAAGAAGTTCAAATTCAAGAGGTGGTATTTTCCTCTAAAATTTTAGGTAAAACAAAAGTCGCTACGGTTTTTCATCGGATCTTATTAGGATACAATGTATCCCCTAGTCATGTTGAGTTCCCATGTCATTGTGTTCCCAAGTCTTTGTGTTCTCATGTCATTATCTTCCCAAGTGAGTGTATTCCCAAGTCATTGTATTTCCAAGTGAGAATTGGGAACTTGGGAAGGTATAGATTGTACTATAAATATTGCATTTTGGAATGAGTAATACAACACAACAACATTCTCCTTCTATTCTCTTAACACACAATATTCCCTCTCAATTATCTTAACATGGTATCAGAGCCTCTTTCTTGAGGTCTCTCAAAATCACTTTCGCATTCTTACCGGTGGGTGACCGGAAATTTACACCCACCGGTAAGATATTTAATCAAAATCTTACAATATACAAGTATTTTGCCAATAGAAACAAAAAAAAAAATTGGGAAAATGAAAAAACGGGGAGATCAGAGAGGGAATGAATAAGTGTGATGCCAAACAATGAATTTTCATGCATATTCCAAAATTAAAGGAATATAAGTGAAGGCTGGGGAAACATCCAGATTTGTTTTCCCTGAACTATAGAGTGCCTCTGTGCATTTTCTAAGTGGGTTTGGTACGTTTGGCTTTTCTCTAAGCTAAAAAAAAATAGTTTGAGCAAGGTGATACCAAATTTATTGGCGAGTTACGCAAACTGAAAGAACTGGCGAGTTACGCATTGAAAGAAAAAATTGGCGAGTTACGCATTGTAAAAAAAACAGGCGAGTTACGCACTGAAAAAACTGGCGAGTTACGCAAAAGAATTTGTCTGGCGAGTCCTATACGCACCCAAAAATGACTGGCGTGTTACGCCTCAAAATTTGGAGTTCGAAAAACTTAACGTTCTCCCAAAAATGAGATTGACGGACAATTTTCCGTGTTACCAAAATTTGTTTGGGTTCGATTAGTGTTCCTAATTAACAAATGATTTAATATTCAACAAGTCCGAAAAGATCAACGTTCTTGTTCGAATAAACGTTTCTAGCGAGTCTTATACTCGTTTACCGTACTACCTTGTGAAGATGAGAAGTTTTTTTGAAGGCAGATCAAGTTGAAGAGATGAAAACGTTTTTTTTTACTGTAATTTTCTTGTATTCTCCAATCGTAAAGTTCGTACTTTACGATTGCGGGAGGGTATTAGTAGAGGTGGCAATCGGGTCAATCAGGTCGGTTACGGGTCGGGTTCAGGCAGTTCGGGTCATGTCGGGCTCGGGTTTGCTTGGGTCAAGTTGCTT
>JAIUZE010009029.1:0-25200 GCA_022085475.1 Heliosperma pusillum | reverse complement strand
ATTTTTACAACAATTTCCTAGTACTTCTCTAGTGTTTCAATAAGCATTTGTCATTACATTGGGTTGGATATTTGTTCTTTATTTTCGTTCTTACATAATTTGCATTCCAATCTCGGTAATTCTCTATCCTTTACTTATGCAATTTTCATCATGAACTCTAATATAATTAGTCTTGTTTTCATATTATTGTTGTTAGGAAACTCATCTAAAAGTAATCTAGTCAAGACCGAAATATTGTTTAAAATGCCATATTGTATTTTACCTAATCATATAATCATGAAATTTATCATTAGAATCATTACTAGTATAATCACCTTAATCATTATAGCACTCTTATTTCATAGTTTAATATTGTTTATCTTTTTCCTCTTAATTTACTTAATCACATAAATTAGATATAACATTGTAAGATTATCATTGTGTAAATACAATAAATAGAATTGTAATATTGAAATGATTTGCTAGTTAAAATGAATTAAAAGAAGAGTCGATACCAATAGAACCACCTAGTTTGTTTCTTCCTTTGGTTGTGTCAAATTCTATAACTTTGTTTAGTGGCCATAAACAATTGTTTGTATTAGTCAATTTCCGTCTTAGAAACGAGAGTTGGGATGGGAATTAGGACTACCAATACGGGTTTAGTGACCTAACCAGGCTGAGAGGACGTTAGGACCCATTAAAAAGTCGGTACGAATCTGAGAGGAATATACCGCTACAAGGCTTAGACAATCGTAGTAATTCTAATGTTGGTATCAATAAAGCTTTTAAATCATTTGACATGAATTTCTCTTTCTCTATATCAATTTGATTAGATAGTTTATTTTACTGTTTTAGATAGTTTATTTTATCGTTTTAGTTAGTTTATCTTACCGTCATTTCTTTACCGTCCTTAGATAGTTTACTTTATTGTCATTAGCTAGTTTATTAGTTTAGTTAGATAGCTTTTTAATATTGTCATTTTAATTATCGTTCTTAGTTAGATTTAAATATTGTCACCTTTCTTTCCGTCAATTAGATTAGATTTATTTTATTGCAATTTCCATACTCGTCATTTAAATATCGCCATTTACATACTTGTCATTTTATTTCATGTTAGTAGTCTAGACAACCACCTCAAATGAATCGGACTTAAATGAAAATCACTCCATAGCAATTCATAGTTAACACGTACTCCCTGAGGATCGACACCCTACTTCCCTAATTACATTCCTTATGTTGTTAGCCTAAGTGTGGGTAATTATTTTTGCATCGGGCTCGCGACAAGCACGATCAAATTTTGGCGCCGTTGCCGGGGAGCACGGTTTTGTTTATCTATGTATTGCTGATTTTTGTTTAAAATTCTACCAATTTTAGGTGCAACCGTACCTTTAATCGTCACTAATTTTCCTTTTTGTGTTTTTCTTGTAGGTTGACAAAAATGGTGCTAAAAAAGGAAGATCCAATGTACCGGGTTTTTGAACTTGCTAGTGGGATCCTAAGGGTCCATATGACTTTGATTGCTCTCATTGAGGGTAACCAATTTAGTGGTATGCCAAATGAAAACCCATCACACCATATCCAAACGTTTTGTGAATTGTGTCAAACTTTTATGAGGGAGGGAATCACCCAAAACCAAATTAGAGAAACTCTCTTTCCTTTATCACTAAAGGGAGAAGCTAAATGGTGGTTCACCCGTCGTTTAAAGGATGCCACAAAACCGATGGGGTGGGAAGAGATCGTCATCGCTTTTCACCGTAGGTTTAAACCTCAAACCACTATGTCAAACCTATCAATTAATTCACAAAAAGAAAGTGGGGAAGGTTCACAAAGTAATGGGGGAGAGCGAAAGAAAAGCCGAGTGGAAACTTCAAATGATGTTGACACTACCATTTCCTTAGCTTGTCCCGTTCAACCAAAAGAATCCACCCCAAAATGTTCTTTATATCGCCCAAAAGCTTTAAACCCATTTACCTCACTAACAACACCTTGTGAACTTTGTGGAGGAATAGGGCATGTACCTCAACGATGTGGGAATAGACTCACACCATTAAACCCCTTTCACCCACAACTTTGCCAAACTCAACCCACTAATACACCTCCTAATATGCCACACTCATCCTTTCAAAATGATCATGTGATAGCAAAAGTAGATGTCAAGTTAAGGGAAGTAATCCAAGCCCAACATAACATGTACTCATACTTCTTTTCTAGCTTAAGCTCACTCAAATCAACCATTTTGTCTCTCCAAAAGAGAGTGGAAGAGTTAACCCCGTCGAGTTCTAGCCAAACCACCCAAGAGAGTGAAGAACCATTAATAGTCACAATTGACATGATTAGTGACAAATCTTTTGATAATCCTCTTGGGAATGGAAAGAGTAAGGAGCCATCTTTAGGTTACCCCACGAACTTTGCAATAATCCTACACTAGCCAAACCAACCCGAGTCCCTACGCAAGAGGAGACATCCCGTCTCGAAGCTTTGATCATGACATTGATAAAAGCTCAAGGGAAATTAGAAGAAAGAGTTGTTGAAACGACAAAAGCAAATGACGACTTTCGCAAGGTTGGAGGCAAGGATTGGCAAGACATCTAGAGAAAAAGAAGCAACCAAAGATTCTCACAAGGAACCTCCCCTTGAAGAAGGGAAGGTTATCATTCCTTCAAAACTTAAAGATCCAGGTTGTTTTAATATTTCTTTACAATGAATCTTCATAAGGTCAGAAATGCATTGTGTGATTTAGGAGCCGCTATTAGCGTCATGCCTTTTTCTTTCTATCACGACCATTGCCCAATACAAATGAAGATTACTAATACTAGCCTTCAACTAGCCGATGGATCTATGCATACTCCAACAGGAATTGTGGAAGATGTCCCCATTCGGATTGGATAATTCCTTATTCCCGTTGATTTTTATGTCATATTTTCAAAGAAAGAAAGAGACGACTATATTATATTAGGAAGACCCTTCCTAAATACAGTTGGGGCTTGTATAGATGTGCAAGGAGAGAATATCACCTATGAAATGGATGGATCAAGTGCCACCTTTGATAGAAAGGGGAATGTATTGAGTGTAGGAGATGGTGACCTCGCTTCGAAAGTATTTTTGAATGAGATTGCCATGGATGTTGGCAAGGGTAAATGAAAAATTCGAGGACGAATCAAGCTGCAAAAGAGCTTATATCCCTTCACAAGGCTTAAGGAGGGATAAAAATTCAAAGTCTAGCATGACTTAAAAATGCGCTTGTCGGGAGGCAACCTGTCTTTCTCTTTATTTTCTCTTTTATGCATTCTTTATTCCACTTATTAGACAATGATTTGGACTATTTTATTTGGACTATCTTTTTTGGATTTTGAGTTGTAATAGTTAGGAAACAATTTTCGTTTTACTTGTTATTTTCATTTTTAGAAATGCATGCTTAGTTGATAGTTTTTCGTACTTGGAATTGGAGCACCTATTGAGACGAGAAGGAGCTATCCTTGGCCCATGTTTCCAAGATTATTAAGGTTAGTAAGTATGTTCAAGGACATAGCCAAAAGGTAAGGGCAAGTAGCAAAGAAAAAAATAAACAATAACCGGATCAGCGAACTTCCCCGATCGGATTCGTGACTACCCGATCGGGTAAGTTGTCTGCTTCGTATTCTGTTCTAATTTCTTCTATAAAGCCAACTTGCTACCCTTTGTTTGCTGCCATATTTCCGTGTTCTTCAATTTCAAGCTCAAAATTTTTCAAAAACCTCCATTTCTTAGTCTTTTCTTACAACATTTGTCACTATAGTTCATCCAAGGCAACATCTAAGCATTATCAAGTAAGTTAATTCTACTTTAGTTACTTCAATCTCTCTATTTTTCAGAAATCCAACATGAACAAACCCTAACCCAAATTTGGGGGTTCTTGATTTTACTTGAAAAACTTGTTTAAATTGGATTTCTAATGTTTCTTACATGTTATAGAGTGAATGTTAGTGATTAATTAGTATGCTTACTATGATTTGAATGCCCATATGCCAATTAGGATACTCATCTTTACTATATGCTAAGAACTTATGCTTAAGTGGTAGTATGATGCTTGAATTCATGCTTTATACTATGAACTTATGATCTTATTATGTTAATTTAGCATTAGTACCTTTGAGTAGTGGCCAAACTCATGATTCAAGTGTAATGTTGCTCATCTTATTGACATATTTTTATGCTTAAGAACATCAATTTGTGCTTAAAGGTAGCAAGATAATGTTTCACTAAGGTAGCTATGCTTGAATTTGTGCTTAAAGCTTAGTATTCTAACACTTATGCTATCAATTTATGTTTATGATGAAGTGTTCTAATACTAGTTTCTTTTAGCAAATGGCACCTACAATAAGGAGATCAAAGAGGGCAAGAACCTCCAACCAAGGAGAAAGTAGTAGAGCCCAAGAAGAAGACATAGAAATGATAGAAGCCAATGATCAAACCGGAAGTAAAGAAGGACAAAATGCTATGCATGATCCTGACTTTCCGGATGTGGAATTTAGTTCAAACAAGCAATGGCAAAAATAGTGCATTCTTAAGAGCAAAGGTATGAGAGCTACAAAATTCCTCGATGTTTCTTCTTTAAGACACATGAAGCTTTATGAGCATGTCAAGGTGTTATTTAGGGGTCTAGGAATGAATGCTAGTATGAACTTTAGTTATTATACCTACCCTCAATTAACCCTTGAATTCTTGAGCTCATTTGAGTTGCATAGGTCTAGGAATAGAGGCTCTATCCCTCAAGTTCGGTTCCGATTGTTTAATGATGACTATATTATGGACTTAGGGACCTTGTCCAGCCAATTCGGTCTCACCTTTGAGGATACTGTTACCTCACCTCTCGAAAGCTTTGATGTTAGCCAGGTTTGGAGCGCCATTTCTACTTACCCTGTCTCTCGTTGGGACCATGTCCCACACCAACATATCCATCATCCCGCCATTAGAATCTGGCAAAGATTCATGGGATGGACCTTTTTGGGCCGAGCTGAACCTCATTTGGTGAGAAGGGTAGAGTTAGAAATCTTAGGAGGGTTCTTGAATGTGAATGGTGAAGAACCATGGTCGATTAGTATTCCCTACTATTTTGCTGTTCAGTTGACTAAAGCTACTAATCCTAAGAACACTAGCATTGTTTATGGAGGTCTTATCACTCACCTTGCTATGCGAGTTTGTGGTTTTAACCAAGCCACCACTGACCTCCAGGCATTGACTACACCTCCCACCGAGATGGGAAATGAGTTGAATTATGATTATTTTGTTCAGCTTAATTGGTTTCGTGTCTCTCACCCCCATATGATTTGGAGGATAGCTGGCCGTGATTCGGTCAAGTTGATCGCTGAGGTAAACCAGATTCCATTACTTAGGCAGCGTCCTCAACTTCAGGAGGGTGAGGCTATCTTACCCCGTCCCACTTACTTTCTTCCTGTTGGGGATATTACCCCCAATTACCCCCCCTGTTCAGATTAGATCCCACCGCCCTGAGGTAGGATCATCCTCTCAGTCGAACCATGCTACGGGCGACGTGACTGCTATGTTTGAAGCCTTGACCTTGTCCATTAATAGAATTCAGTCCGACCAGCAGCTTGCTTTGCACCCCATTTATGATCACTTTGCTAGGCAAGGTGTGATTAGACCTGAGGGCCCCCACCCGTCTTTTTATACTTGGCCCGAAGGGGGGTATGGTACTACTTATGATGCAGGTATGCAGCAAACCGGACCTGATTACTGTGGAACCGACTATGGCGTTGAGAGTTTTGGATGGTATAGAGGTGATTTTAGAGACCACCAAGTAGAAGAGTATCAGTCCTTAGGAGCCAGCAACCCAACCGGGATCATTGCTTCTCGTGGTAGTTATTATTCTGCAGATGATACCTACTATACAGATGCTTCTGGATCCGGATCCGAGCTGCCTCCTTCTGAGAGGAGAGGCCGTAGCTGGTAGCCTTTGTGATGAGATGATGATGAGCTCCCCTTGTTTATACTAGCTTGGGGGAGGCTAGACATTTTGTAAGATTTTATTTCTTTCCTTTATTTTTTTCGCATTTTTAGTTTTCTTTTTAGACCCTTTTCCCATTAGAATTTCATCCTGTTTTGTGTGCTACCAGCCGTTTCTCGGTTTGCTTCTGTTATAATTGCATGCACATTGAGGACAATGTGAAGTTTTAGCTTGGGGGAGGATTTGCATTTAGGACTTACTGCATTTAGGATTGCATTTATATTTTTACTTTTCTCATTAGTTTATTTTCTTCTAATTTTCTTAGATTATTGAAAAAAAAACAAAAAATCGAAAAAATCAAAAAAAAAAAAGTCAAAAAAGAAAAGATCATTTCCATCTTACATTTCTCAATTTATAGTTTTTATAAGCTGATGTTTCATTTCGTATGAGGAATTGTGCATTCATGGGGATGTCTTGTACACAGTAGGTAGAAAATTGCATTTGGACTTAATTAAGCTTGATCTTGACTTTGGCAAGCTACTCATATTGTAAAGTAGAGCCTTCAGTGGTCGGTACATCTGAACCCGATCCCAGTTTAGGAGTGAGTAGTTTCTCCTTATAGTCTGTGTCACATCAAAACGCATAAGTATGGTTTTTATTCCGTTTTCTATAAGTATTACTATCATGATCTACATTTTGAAGCCATTTACTCTTGTTCACATTTCGCAAAAACACCCTTCTTTCTAGCTACATTATATTATTGCCTACCCTTGTTGAGCTAGTAACCGACTATATATGTAGGGGTGTTATGTGCTTTTGCGATGTTCTGATAATGCCACCAATTGGTGTGAACTTACTGTCTCGGGATTGCTGATTCCCGTGTTTCTCAAAGAAAAAAAGAAAATAAAAAGCTTTGAAAAAAAAAGAAAAATTGAAAGCTCAAAAGAAAAGAGAAAAGAAGAAAGAAAAAAAGAGGAAAAACGCTTCCATGAAAAGAAAAGAAAGAAAAATTATGGGAAGTCGTAACTTGATTTGTCATGTCTAATAAGCCAATATGATGTTTTTGGCTTTGATTATTGTTGATGGAAATTGGTATGAATTGGATTGAGTATCCACTACACATTTGGTCATTACTAGCTCGACTTAAGCTCCACATGACCAAAAATCGTTTGTCCACTTTCTTACCCAAATTTCCAGGCCTCTTCTTTATTTCTCTAATGCTTCTTACATTAAATTTGATCATGATTAGTCTTACTTAGTTATTTTGGATTGTCTACAATACTAAACTGCGGGCACATTCTTATAAGTTGTAGATAGGAGAGTGTCACTTCAAATTTGAACCAATATTTCCTATTTCACAAAAATTTGAGTGAAGAGTGTATCGAAAGAGTCCATAGTCAATAAGATCATGCAAAAGCTGAAAAAGTCCAAAGAATATTTTCTATGCTGCGCCGTTATGTAAATCTCAACCATGATTCGCAATTTCCTTCGCCCTTGTTGTTACGGGTTAATGATACATCTACTTGTTAAGAGCTTATTTTTGAGATTTGTATGATAGATTGATCATTGCTTGCTACCCTTTTCCTGGTTCTGATTGTTATGTTTGCTTGAGGACAAGCAAGAGTTTAGCTTGGGGGAGTTTGATAAGTGATATTTTGTACTAATTTATCCCCCGTTTTAGCTCGATTTCTACATGATTTATCCACTTTGTTAAGTGATTAACGAGCTAATATTGCTATTCTAGTTCTTTTGCGTACTTTGTCTCGTTTTATAGGAAATTAAGCGGTTTTGCTATATTTTCTTACATTATGGAGCAATGGCACTAGAATACAAGTTTACGAGGAACCAATGATAGCAATTTCACGATTTGACTACGATTCCGCTACATCCTTCCTCGAATGGACTTATCTTGGACCTTGACTTTGTTTCTCAAAGGAAAACATCAACCCAATTCAAAGGAGGACTAGCCCAAGCCCAATTACGTGTTACATTGACCAAGACCAAGGCATAGGATTCCGTGCCCAAAGACGAAATTGGAAGAGATGGAAAAATCCATCTGGGTTACATACCCGATCGGATTACCACATACCCGATCGGGTATGTTTGCTGATGGACGTCTCTTGGCTCTTCTTCTACCAAGCTTTAATGGAGTGTTTTAAGGCTTTGTCTAGGGTATGAATTTGGACGAAATGCAGCAGCCATGCAGCCCTATAAAAGCCAAGGATCACAACACAATTTAGAGAACAACTTACAACACACAACCTAGAATTACACAATATTACATAGTTTACTTCTTTCTTTCATACAAGTTTTAGTTTCTAGTTTATGCAACTCTAGACTAGTTTTTACAGCAATTTCCTAGTACTTCTCTAGGGTTTCAATAAGCATTTGTCATTACATTGGGTTGGATATTTGTTCTTTATTTTCATTCTTACATAATTTGCATTCCAATCTCGGTAATTCTATATCCTTTACTTATGCAATTTTCATCATCATGAACTATAACCTAATTAGTCTCTTTTTCATATTGTTGTTGTTAGGAAACCCACCTAAAAGTAATCTAGTTGAAACTAAAATATCGTTTAACATGTCATATTGTATTTTGTCTAATCATATAATCACGAAGTTTATCATTAGAATCATTACTAGTATAATCACCTTAATCATTATAGCACTCTTATTTCATAGTTTAATTTCCTACATCTTTTTCCTATTAATTTACTTAATCACATAAATTAGATAAAACATTGTAAGATTATCATCGTGTAAATACAATAAATAGAATTGTAATATTGAAATGATTTGCTAGTTAAAATGGATTAAAAGTAGAGTCGATACCAATAGAACCACCTAGTTTGTTTCTTCCTTTGGTTGTGTCAAATTCTATAACTTTGTTTAGTGGCCATGAACAATTGTTTGTATTAGTCAATTTCCGTCTTAGAAAAAAGAGTTGGGATGGGAATTAGGACTACCAATAGGGGTTTAGTGACCTAACCAGGCTGAGAGGACGTTAGGACCTATTAAAAAGTCGGTACGAATCCGAGAGGAATATACCGCTACAATGCTTAGACAATCGTAGTAATTCTAATGTTGGTATCAATAAAGCTTTTAAATCGTTTTACATGAATTTCTCTTTCACTATATCAATTTGATTAGATAGTTTATTTTACCGTTTTAGATAGTTTATTTTATTGTTGTTTAGTTAGTTTACTTTACCGTCATTTTATTATCGTTCTTAGATAGTTTACTTTATTGTCATTTTATTAGTTTAGTTAGTTAGCCTTTCAATACTTGTCATTTTAATTATCGTCAATTAGATTAGATTTATTTTATTGCAATTTACATACTTGTCATTTAAATATCGTCATTTACATACTTGCCATTTTATTTTATGTTAGTAGTTTAGACAACCACCTCAAATGACTCGAACTTAAATGAAAATCACTCCATAGAAATTCATAGTTAACATGTACTCCCTGAGGATCGATCCCTACTTCCCTAATTACATTCCTTATGTTGTTAGCCTAAGTGTGGGTAATTATTTTTGCATCGGGCTCGCGACAACCACGATCAAATTTTGGCGCCGTTGCCGGGGAGCACGGTTTTGTTTATCTATGTATTACTGATTTTTGTTTAAAATTCTACCAATTTTAGGTGCAACCGTACCTTTAATCGTCACTAACTTTCCTTTTTGTGTTTTTCTTGTAGGTTGACAAAAATTGTGCTAAAAAAGGAAGATCCAAGGTACCGGGTTTTTGAACTTGCTAGTGGAATCTTAAGGGTCCATATGACTTTGATTGCTCTCATCGGGCTCGCGACAAGCACGATCAGTTTGCATGGGGTATGACGAGTGAGCTAGCGAGCGTTGTACTTACAGTGATTTACCCTTAGCTTTATAATTTTTATTAGTTTTATTATCTTACTTGTATTCATCAAGGGATCGGGATCCCTTGTATTTATTTAAGTTATATTTTGTACAAACGATTTGTTAAACTAAGTTTTAGTTTTATAATATACCGACATTCACGGTTTTGTCTTTAAAGTTTTAAAAATCTTGTATTTCCGCTGCAAACTATGTCTTTACTTTATTGCTAAATCGTGGGGTGTCACATTTGGTATCAGAGGTATAACGTTCCCGACGCATATTCGTGCACGCCAACCTTAAATAACTTGACCAATGAATAATGAATGAGAGATGGGTAGTCTTAAGGACCTAAGTTGGTAGTCTTTGGTGTGTTTTCTTTTGCTTGCTAGGTTCTAAGTTGTTTTTTGATTGTGTTGAGTGATGTTATGGTTTTTTGTATAACCGTCTTGAGGTGGACCATGTGTTGGCAAGAAGAAGTATCCTTGCCGAAGGTTGAAGATTTACGAGCCTATTTGAAGTATATTTCTTCCTCATTGATGATTTTTCTTGTCTATAATGTATCTTACTCTCTTCCTTCTATCTAGGTACTTCTTTATCTTCTAACTTCTTTTCTCCTTCAAAATTACTCTTGTTACTTTCCTCCATCTTACCCATTTGTACCCTCCACTTCCTCATATGAGCTTTTGTGGACACCATACCCTTTTGTTTGTGGTATATTAGCCTTGGTCGAAAGAATTTTTAACTTTATGGAATGTTAGTGTTGGTTAGAATGAATTTGAGATTTGAGAAAAAGGGTGTAGATCTAAGTTCACCCCATAGTGGTGATTGGTTGTATCCTTGAGTAAAGTGTGGTAAGATATGTTTGAAGATTTTAATGCTTAATGCTTGCAATGACTCATGTGTGAATGGTTCATGGTATTCGATGGTGTAAGATTGAATGAGCTGGCTAGGAATTCTTAACCCATTAGTGATTTAATCTTTTGGACTTTGGAGTTTAATGTTACTTTGTAGATCATGGTTATGATAGGTCTAATTGGGGTAAATGAGAAGCTTTGAATGATATCTTGAGGTGCGAAATACATTTGATGCTAAGTGACTTCTTATGGTTTCCTTGTGTGTGTTTTTGGGTATAGGCTTGGTGGAAAAGTATTGGGCTATAATTCTTGGATTCAAAACTATGATCTTATTTTATGGTATCGGAGACTCAATTGAGTTGATCATGTATTATGGTAGGCTCAACCTTGTTACTCAAGGATTAATTATGGGGTAAAGTCCAATGTTGTGGATTTGATGGAAATATATTGGGTCTTAATGCTGACTTTTAATTGAGTTTAATGCTTGGGTTTGAGTGAGCTCGTGGAATGCATGAGTTGAAAAGGACCTAGTGTAGATAAATCTTTGTTAAACCTCGGATTTCAGAAACCTTTGAAGTAGTGGTGAATATTTGAGTTAAAATATTATCATTATTCTTGAGTTACAATTTCGCTATTTGGGAGTTCGTGATATGAGGGATGCTTTGGGATTTGGTTTATTGGTCGAATTTAGGTGTGTACTTTCTCTGGATGCCTTGTAGTAGGTGGTTCCTTCGGAAATAATTTCATTAGAGAGGTAAGTTGATTTGATGTCGCCATGTATTCGAGATGATGAATTTTGTGGACTTGTAAACGGCTTGTTCTTGTGTTTGGTTATTTTGATTTAGGGTTGTAGATCCTTATAGTTGTGACTTTGTTGGTGAGAATCGTAAGCTTTAAGATGTGCGTAGTTTGAACCTTAAACCTCTTCTTTTACCTTTATGCTTCTCCTCTCTCTCTTTCGTACGAATTTTGCCAAGCTTTATCCTTAAAAATATGTTTTCTCTTATCTTTTCCTTTACTTGGCTATCTTCATAAATCCAGTATCTATTTTACTTCTTGCTTTTGGTCTCATACCTTATCACAATCCTTTGTTAAGATTTCCTACCGTTCCTTATCTTGTGATTGCTCCCTCTTTTCCCTGGTGAGGTAGTTGCTTCATTAGCTGGTGTAAAGAATTAGTGAATTGTGGTTTAAGGATTCTTCACCTAGGATATCTGTCTGTGAGTTAAAAACATTTTAGTGATATTTCATTATGAGAAATATAATTTAAGCTTTAGAATGAACCTTAATGGTGGTAATGTAGTCTCTTTGGTGGTCTTGGATTTGTGAGCTTGATGTGGTAGAGTTACATCGAGACTCCAGTTGATCGTGATTGTAGTTTGCTTTGTTTAGTATTATAATAGTTTCCGTGGAGATCATTTGGCAGTTAGAAGTGTCAAAATGGGGGATTCTAAAAGAGACTTTGCTCTACGATAATTAGGATTGGTGACCATCATTTGAGGAATATTTTGGTAAGAATAGATCGATGCATTTTAAGTCCTAAATGAGCTAGATGATTCGGATAGTTCTCTCATCGCCATGTGTCTGCCCATTTGTGAAATGGAATAAGTAATTGTTCTTCCTTGAGGTATTATAGTTTGAGATCAAGGAATGTTCGTTGCAAGTTTTGGATAGTGAGTATTCAGTTGATTGTGGATCTTCCCTTGTCGTTATGCCTTGAATGAGGTTAGTTGGATTTTAAATGTTTGTGTTTGTTGCTTTGATCTTGTAGCTATAAATAATGTTTATAGAGTGTAACGATTGAAAGTGGTTAAGGTGTAAGTGAGGCGAGTTACGCTCTTTTGAGGACTAGCTTCCTGGTAGCGTTGATGATATCGATTGGTGGAAGTCCTTTCATTTATTCTGGCTATAAGTTAGGTTCGGTATATTGCTCGAGAAGTCGATCATGATGACTTTAGTATTTGGAGTAGAGTGTTTAGCTGTCCTTCTTGCATGGGTATTCTTCCCTTGAGCATATGCTTTATTGCTCATTACTCTCTTATTCATTTTGACAAGCTTCCTTTCAGAGATAATGTATAACTTTGTATATCAATCCTCTGTCGTTGCCCTTCCAGTTGACCCTATATCTAATTGCTGCTCTTAGGACTTTGTCCTTGTCGGCAATAAACGTGTATGCTTGTTGACCTTTTTACTGACTGTATCGTAATCTTTTTATCCCTAAGAGACCAATCTATTTCATTTTGATCGAGCCTGTCGCAAGCTCGATGCAAAGATAATTTACCCAGACTAGGCTAATAACAAATTAATGTAATTAGGGAAGTAGGTGTCGATCCTCAGGGAGATGGTATTTCCTATGGATTGTGAAACGTCTCACAATTGAGTTTTATGTAACTATTTTCTGGGTTTTGAGTGTTTGGATTCTAAACTAATAAAGAACATAAATAAAAACTAAATAAGAGCAAACTAAAATCAAAACAATAAAACAAATGATGAATTAAAAATAATGAGAAGCATCTAGGGAAGTAGGTTCACACATGTAGATTGACATATTGATGAAATTGGATTTAGGATATGCAAATAATTCATTGCGCGTTCGTAAGAATGATGTGTTCGTTACAATCATAGATCAGATGGTCTAGCAGGCATTTAGACGATTTACTAGGTCTTAATCCGCTATGTCATGCTTTGTCTATTCAAATCTCGTATGTCTACCTTGGAAAAGAATTCCATACTAGTCAATGATTTTGATCAGGAATCGTCAACTATCGTTTTAGTCCAAACATGCATAAACACAATGTTTTAAAGGCACAATTTCTTTTATCCAATTATCATCTTTTAATCAATCCAACATGGCTACCCTACACCCTAGAAAGGTGACTATTCACTCATGATTATGTTTATGTTTAAGATAATATTAACAATGAAAACTAGGATATACATGTTTAGTTGATTTTTGACAATAATTTAAGACTCTTTATAAGGAGATAATAACGACGCTATTTGACAATCTAAAAAATGAAACTACGATTATAACAACATGGAAATGAATCTAAATGATATGAATAGAAAATAACAATCAAATGGAAAACAATAAAGGATAATAAGCAAAGGATAAATTAGGAATACCTAGGGACGATCAACAACGAAAGTGATAACGATAATAGAAATCCCTTGCATAGAATAATCGTTCCTTGAATTACAATTCTTGAACCCAACAAAGTAGATCACAAAGATTGAAATTCTTATTGAACTAAACTAATGTTTTGGTAAGAAATGGACAGAAATAAACTAAGAACAAAAGACAAAAGAAGAAATGATCTAAACTAGAAAGACTAAAAACTAAAGAGAAAAGAATAAAAAAAGGAGATGGATGTGGATTGTTGTATGAGAAGAAGATGTGTGTGTTATGAGAAGAGGGGCTATAGCATCTATATATAGTATTAGGGTTTCGTGGAGAAGAGGTCGGGCATTAAACACATAGGACAAAAATAGGAGGTTGAAGCCGTCATGCTCGGATCAGCAAGGATACCCGATCGGGTACATACTTACCCGATCGGGTAAGTGGGCATCTAGAAGTATTTGACTAACGTTTCATCTTCCTTCGCTTTGACTTGACTTCCATCATCCCCCTTGACCTCTGCAATTGGGTTTGTTGATAGGGTTTGATGTAAAGCGATGAATTCTTTCGCCCAATTGATTGATCTTCCGACAACTACGAAACTGTCTTTACTCCTTCTCTCTTTCGAGTTAGTGAACCTTCTTGAAATGCCTTTCACTTGGTCAAGCTTTCTTCTTCAAATCGTCGGGTTCTAGGCAAATGCTCGGGAATATAGAAAAAGGGCGTATAAACGTCACTTTCCCTACAAAACAGGTTAGAACACAGGAATTCGCCTAGAAGACGATATTAGCTCATAAAATGGCTTAACAAAGCACAATTGACATATAAAACTGAGCTAAAATGGGGGTTAAAATCATACAAATATTCACTTATCAAACTCCCCTAAGCTAAACATTTGCTTGTCCTCAAGCAAACATAACAAACAATACCAGGACAAGGTTGTAAGCATTGGCTACTACACCATCAGGAAACAAATCTCAACGTAAAGCTTTGGAAACATAATGAATCACAACCCAAAAGCAACGTGGGCAAGAATGATACATAAACATGGCTGAGATTTACATAACGGCGTAGCGCAAAGGATTTCACTACAGAATTTCGGCTCTTGCATGATCTTTTGACAAATGGACTCTCACGGTACACTCGAACACTCATTGTATGTAAAAGGTGATTTCTTTATGTGTAAATGTTTTTGAGACACTCACCTATCTACGCCTTATGAAAATGTGTCCGCAGTCTAATATGGTAAACAATTCAAAACACAAGTCAAAGATCACAATGCACATAGAAAAGAAGCCGAAAAATAAGAAGAAGGCTTTGGGAAATGGGTGAAAGGTGGACAAACAGTTATGGTCATGTGAAGGTTAGAATGAGCTAGCAACTGACCAATGATAAATGAATACTCAATCCAAACTTTCGATCAATTTCCCAGAAGACGATTAGCGAAGCCAGAAGGAACTGATTGTCTTATTATACACGAAACACCAGGGTAAACTCCTTCTATTGATTTGAAATTTTGAGGAGATACTCACAACGTCTTCTGTTATATCGTTTTCTTTTTTTTTTTTCAATTTTCAATTTTTCTTCTTTCTTTCTTTTCTTTTCTTTTGAACATCACTTCTTGAATATTTTTCGTTCTCCAAATTCACTTTGACAGATAAGAACAAATCTTCTCAAAAGAGCACCCATACACCATAGTCTAGCTACTAGCTCAAAAGGTAGGCAGTTTTTATTTGTAGCTATTATTTTGTGAAGCATTTGTATGAATGGGCTTATTTTGAGGGGCGGATTAAAGTGAAAAAGGCTTCAACTCATAGTGAATCATGAATGCAATGCTTAAAGAAATGAAATGAGAACCATACTTATGCGTTTTGACATGACACACATCCAAGGAGAACTACACACACCTAAATGAGACTGGGTATAGATGTACCAGTCAAAGGAGGTGCTACCTTACAATATATGTAGTTTCCCAAATGTCAAGATCAAGCGTACTCATCTATAGATTCATTCCATGCCTACTGTGTAGAAGACTTCCCCATGTATGCAAAATTCAATAAATATTGAATCATTATCTTTTGAAAGCTCTAAGTTTGGGAAATGTAGCATGATAGCATAATAAATAAGCAAGCAAAGCATGAAAAGCATTCAATTGTGTTCAAAATTTTAAAATTTTCTCAAAAATCGTCTCTTTCTCTTTTATTCAAAAAGTTGAAAAATGAACTAAAATGCAAAATGGGAAAATGCAACAAGATGCTTAATGGGAAGAAAGGAAAAAGGAAAGAAGAATGAAGCTTACTAGCCAGCGCAGACTCCCCCAAGCTAGTCTTTTGGACTTGACAAGGAAGGTCTTCATAGATTCTTCAAAAACTCTTTCATCTGCATAGAAATCTAACAAAACAACGTAAAAGGGAAAAAGCAAAAATAAGAATGCAAAAAGGGAAAACACGGGTTGCCTCCCGAGAAGTGCTTGTTTAACGTCCTGCTCGACGAATTCTTCTATGAAATCATTAGGTTGGGGATGGACGCTCCGTATAGACAATATCTAAACATCCGATGATAGAATTGCTATAGTAGAGTTTCAGTCTGTGTCCATTGACTTTGAATTTCTCACCATTGCTAGTCATTAGTTCCACATAGCCGTACTTGCTAACATATGTGACAGTGAATGGTCCAGACCATCATGATCGAAGTTTTCCCGGAAAGATTTTCAGACGGGAGTTGAAAAGAAGTACTTGGTCACCGACATTAAATTCTTTTCTAATTATCCGCTTGTCGTGCCAACGCTTCGTTTTCTCTTTATAGATCCTAGAATTCTCATAAGCTTGCAAACGAAATTCTTCTAACTCATTGAGTTGCAAAAGTCATCTATCAGCGCTAAGCTTAGTGTCTAAGTTGAGTTCTTTGATAGCCCAGTAAGCTTTACACTCTAACTCGACAGGAAGATGACATGCCTTTCCATAAACCAACCGATAAGGAGATGTTCCAATCGGGGTTTTGAAAGCTGTGCGATAAGCCCATAAGGTATCATCGAGCTTATTACTCCAGTCAGTTCTAGATCTTGAGACAACTTTCTGAAGAATTGTTTTCAACTCTCTGTTTGAGACTTCTACTTGACCGCTAGTCTGTGGGTGGTAGGCTAATCCTCGTCTTTGATACACACCATATTTGGCAAGCAGAGTGTCTAACTGCTTTTCTCCAAATTGAGTTCCTCGATCACTAATCACGGCTCTGGGTACACCAAAACGTGGAAAGATGATCTTCTTAAATAGCCGTATCACAGCTCTAGCATCATTAGTGGGGGTGGCAATTGCTTCTACCCACTTAGAAACATAGTCAACAACGACTAAGATATAACGATTTCCGTTAGAAGAAGGGAATGGTCCTTGATAGTCAATACCCCAGACATCGAATATTTCGACTTCCAATATGCCGTTTTGAGGTATTTCATGTCTCTTGGATATTTGACCCATTCGTTGACAAGCGTCACAAGCCATAACAAAGTCTTTTGAATCTTTAAACATCGAGGGCCAGAAAAACCCGGATTGTAAGACTTTGGCTACGGTCTTGGACGGACTATGATGACCACCATAAGCAGATGAGTGACATCCTTCTAAAACTCCTTTAACTTCCCATTGGGGGATACATCGTCTGTAAAGACCATCAGAACACTGCTTGAAAAGATAAGGGTCATCCCAAACAAAGAATTTTGCATCATGCAAAAATCTCTTTCTTTAGTTATAAGAAAGGTCAGAAGGTAGCTGGCGACTGACAAGAAAATTGGCCATATCAGCATACCAAGGAGAAGAGTCAGCAATCGCCATTAATGAATCATCAGCAAACGAATCATTAATTGGTGTTGGTAATCCTATTTCAGTTACACTTATCCTTGAGAGATGGTCAGCGACTACGTTCTCGGTTCCTTTCTTATCCCAGATCTCTAGATCGAACTCTTGAAGGAGTTAGATCCATCGGATGAGTCGAGGTTTTGCCTCTTTCTTTGAAAGCTGATATTTCAAAGCAGCATGGTCAGTGTAAACAATGACTTTTGATCCTATAAGGTAAGAACGGAATTTGTCTAAGGCGTAGACAATGGCAAGAAGTTCTTTTTCAGTGGTGGCGTAGTTGATTTGGGCAGGATCTAAGGTTTTACTAGCATAGTAAATTGCATGAAGGAACTTTTCCTTTCTTTGCCCCAAAACAACTCCAACAGCATAATCACTCGCATCGCACATTAATTTAAAAGGAAGATTCCAATCAGGTGACTGGATTATAGGTGCGGTGATTAAAGCACGTTTGATTTTGTTGAATGCCTCAAGGCATTCCTTTGTGAAATTAAAAGGTGCATCCTTAAAAAGGAGCTCAGTCAGGGGCTTGGCTATTTTAGAAAAATCTTTTATAAACGGTCGGTAGAAACCGGCGTGGCCAAGGAAACTCATGATTCCTTTTATATTAGTAGGTGGTGGCAGTTGTTCAATAAGTTGGATCTTAGCTCGATCCACTTCAATACCTCTCTCGGAAATGATGTGTCCTAAAACTACACCTTCGTTCACCATGAAGTGACATTTTTCCCAATTGAGAACAAGGTCAACTTCTTCACAACGTTTTAGTACTTTGGATAAATTTGTCAAACAATTATCAAAGGAAATGCCATAGACGCTAAAGTCGTCCATGAATACTTCCATGATAGATTCGACAAAATCCGAAAAGATACTAGTCATGCAACGCTGGAAAGTTACAGGTGCATTACATAAGCCAAATGGCATTCAACGATAAGCAAAAGTACCATAGGGACAGGTGAAGGTGGTTTTTTCTTGGTCCTCAGGATGAATAGGAATTTGGAAAAATCTTGAGTAACCATCTAGATAGCAGAAATATTTGTGGCAAGCTAACCTCTCTAGCATTTGATCAATGAAGGGCAGAGGATAATGATCTTTTCTAGTTGATTGATTCAACTTCCTGTAGTCAATACACATACGCCATCCCGTCACAATCCTTGTGGGGATGAGCTCATTCTTTTCATTCTTGACTACTGTTGTTCCTCCTTTCTTGGGAACAACTTGGACAGGGCTAACCCATTTCGAGTCAGAAATTGCGTAGATTGCCAGCATCTAGCAATTTCATAACTTCAGCTTTAACCACTTCTTGCATGTTAGCATTAAGACGGCGTTGACCTTGAACACAAGGTTTTTGGCCTTCTTCTAAGTTGATTCTATGCATGCAAAAGTCGGGGCTTATGCCTGTTAAATCTTCAAGCTTATATCCTATTGCCTTTTTATGTTTTCTCAAGATAGTCAATAGTGAGTTTAACTGATTTTCATCTAGGAGGGCACTCACTATGACTGGGCAATATTCAGACTCATCTAAAAAAGCATATTTTAGATTTGAGGGAAGAGGTTTAAGTTCAGGTTTATGTACTCCTTCCTTGGCAGAAGTATCAATTAAGCTTATGAACTCCTCAACTTATTCAGATAGTATCTCTTTTCCAGTCAAGCCCCTTTCCAGCTCACTGATCTCAAAATTGTCGTTTTCAGAGATATCCTCTAACAATAATATTGCTTTTAAAGGATCTTCAATTATTGCTGGATACAGAGATTCATCAATAATTAAGTCGACAATGTCAAGGAAACAACAAGGTTCTTCAAGCATAGGGCTCTTCATTGCACTGTTTAAGTTGTAGGTGACTTTATCATCACCTACTTCTAGTGTCAATTTTCCATTCTTGACATCAATTACTGCTCCCGCAGTGTGTAGAAATGGCCTTCCTAAAATGATAGGGATTTGCGAATCTTCAGCCATATCTAACACTATGAAATCGACTGGAATGAAAAATCTTCCTACTCTAACAGGTACATCTTCTAAAACTCCCATAGGTTGTTTTAGAGAACGATCTGCCATTTGCAGGGTGATACTTGTGCATTTAAGAATTCCCATATTCAATTTTTCGCAGATGGAATAGGGCATGACGCTTACACTAGCACCTAGATCGCATAAAGCTTTATCAATTGTGTAGGTGCCTATAGTGCATGGTATAGAGAAACTACCAGGATCCTTTAACTTAGGAGGGGACTTATTTTGCAATAACGCACTGCATTCAGCGGTGAATGCTATGATTTCAACATCATCTAGAGTCCTCTTCTTTGTCAAGATATCCTTCATAAATTTCGTGTAAGAAGGGATTTGAGTGATTAATTCAGTGAAGGGAACCGTTACTTGGAGGTTTTTGACTACTTCCATGAACTTACCGAACTGGGTTTCCTTATGATTTCTCCTCAAACGTTGGGGAAATGGAACTTGAATTTTTATGGGTTTCTTTTCAGGTTCATCCTTCTTTTCAGGTTTGTCTTCCGCTTCCTTAGCGGTGGATGATTGAGAATCTTTTTGGCTTTCTACTTGTGAAGGCTCAACTGTTGGTTCTTTGGGTTGCTGAGGTTCCGCATAAGTGGTACCACTCCTAAGGGTGATAGCATTTGCGGTGTCCCTCGGTTGCTCACCATGAGGTGGGAGTTGGCCTTGTTTTCTTTGGGCATTAGAGGCAGCCAATTGGGCCATATGAGTTTCAAGCATCTTGACGGCAGCACCTTGAGCTTGATCACTCTTTTGAAGTTGAGCAAACATTGAATCTTGTTTTTGAACAACTTGTAGAGGCATGGATTCAATTTTGCTCAAGCATGAGTCATTAGGTTGGCCTTGAATTTGAGGTGGTTGGTGTTGAGGTTGATTTTGGTATGGTTGATTGAAGTTGGGTTGGAATGAAGGTCTCTGGTTTTGAAAACCAGGTGGATTGTAAGGTTTCTGTTGGTGTGGTATGAATGGTTGTTGAATTTGTTGTTGGGGATTTTGAATGTTAGTGCTTTTGTAGGACAAAAAAGGATGGTTTTTTGTGTTTTCGTTATAGAAGTTTGAGAAAGCGTTGCCTTGCCTATATCCTTGATAGGCATTGACTTGCTCTATTGAACTTCTACATTCTTGAAAACTATGCCTTCCAACCCCACATGTCTCACATACCACTACGTGGTTAGTGACGTTGATATGTTCCTTGGGTTGGGAAGAGCTTCCTACTTGTTGTTGCAGAAGAGCTAATTGGGCTTCCAGGAGTGCTACTTTACTTGAATCATTCTGCTTGGCTTTGAATGGCATAGCACGCGAGTTGCTATATTGAGAATCATGGACTGCCATTGACTTGATAGTTGCACTAGCTATTTCTACATCGATTTGATCGAAACGACCATTGTTAGCGTAGTCGAGTATACGACGCGATTCGCCACAACAACCGTTGTAGAAGGTGATAGCTAGGAACCATGAATCAAGGCCATGATGGGGGCATTCTCTTTGTAATTCTTTGTACCTTTCCCATGCCTCATAAAGGCTTTCATCGCCTCTCTGACGGAATCCAGTAATTTGACTCCGTAAAAGTGCGGTTCGTTCTGGTGGGAAGTACTTTCGATAGAAAGCAAGAGCTAGACTATCCCAGTCGACTATTCCTAAGGCAACTTGGTCAAGACTATTGATCCAGAGTTTTGCCTTTCCTCTTAAAGAGAAGGGAAAGAGCATTTCCCTAATCTGCTCTTGGGATACTCCAGTTTGTCTAATCGTGGAGCAATAGTCACAAAAGTTTTGGATATGAAGGTTGGCATCTTCTGTGGCATTGCCACCAAATTGATTTGTTTCTATTAGATTGATGAAGGCAAGTTTGATTTCAAAGTTTTGGGCTGCCATTTGAGGTGTAGCGATACCCTTTGGAAGTGTATATGCGGTGGGTGTGGAATGGTCGGAAAGTCGAACCGTTTTTGTTTGTGAAGATGAAGATGGAATGTTGGTTGAAAGTTGATTGGTGTTTGGAAATGGAGATGAAAATGGATCTTCTTCTCCTTCAAGATTAGGTAAGATATCCGAGTATTTCTCACGAATACGATCTAAACTTGAAATATCAGAAGCTTTTGAAATTTCGTTGAATAGCTTTAATTTCCTACGCAGAGTTCTTTCTAGTTCGGGGTCTAAAGGAATAGGGGTCCCTAGTCTAGAAGATCTGGGCATAAGATTATAAAGCTACAATGAAAAATCAAGAGAGGTCTAAAGGAATTTGGGTTCCTAAAGACTAGATAAAACTAATTGCAATAAAAATCACAAGAAAAAGGAAAATTAAACAGTGCTCCCCGATAATGGCGCCAAAATTTGATCGAGCCTGTCGCAAGCCCGATGCAAAGATAATTTACCCAGACTAGGCTAATAACAAATTAATGTAATTACGGAAGTAGGGGTCGATCCTCAAGGAGATGGTATTTCCTATGGATTTTGAAACGTCTCACAATTGAGTTTTATCTAACGATTTTTTGGGTTTTGAGGGTTTGGATTCTAAACTAATAAAGAACATAAATAAAAACAAAATAAGAGCAAACTAAAATGAAAACAATAAAAAAAATGATGAATTAACAATAATGAGAAGCATCTAGGGAAATAGGTTCACACATGTAGATTGACATATTGATGAAATTGGATTTAGGATATGCAAATAATTCATTGCGCGTTCGTAAGAATGATGTGTTCGTTACAATCATAGATCAGATGGTCTAGCAGGCATTTAGACGATTTACTAGGTCTTAATCCACTATGTCATGCTTTGTCTATTCAAATCTCGTATGTCTACCTTGGAAAAGAATTCCATACTAGTCAATGATTTTGATCAGGAATCGTCAACTATCGTTTTAGTCCAAACATGCATAGACACAATGTTTTAAAGGCACAATTTCTTTTATCCAATTATCATCTTTTAATCAATCCAACATGGCTACCCTACACCCTAGAAAGGTGACTACTCACTCATGATTATGTTTATGTTTAAGATAATATTAACAATGAAAACTAGGATAAACATGTTTAGTTGATTTTTGACAATAATTTAAGACTCTTTATAAGGCGATAATAACGACGCTATTTGACAATCTAAAAAATGAAACTACGATTATAACAACATGGAAATGAATCTAAATGATATGAATAGAAAATAACAATCAAATGGAAAACAATAAAGGATAATAAGCAAAGGATAAATTAGGAATACCTAGGGACGATCAACAACGAAAGTGATAACGATAATAGAAATCCCTTGCATAGAATAATCGTTCCTTGAATTACAATTCTTGAACCCAACAAAGTAGATCACAAAGATTGAAATTCTTATTGAACTAAACTAATGTTTTGATAAGAAATGGACAGAAATAAATTAAGAACAAAAGACAAAAGAAGAAATGATCTCAACTAGAAAGACTAAAAACTAAAGAGAAAAGAAAAAAAGGAGATGGATGTGGATTGTTGTATGAGTAGTAGATGTGTGGGTTATGAGAAGAGGGGCTAGAGCATCTATATATAGTATTAGGGTTTCGTGGAGAAGAGGTCGGGCATTAAACACATAGGACAAAATGTAACAACCCGTAATTTGAAAGACCGAAATTATATTTGAAAAGTAATAAATTTAATTTATTTTAATTTATTACGATTTATTTGAATTTATGATAATTTAATATAATTATTTTGAATTTATTCGGAATTAAAGAGTAGGTTTTACGGTTTAAACCCGAACTTCATTTAACTATTCCCGAGTCAACTTAAGTCCCGAAACAAACCCGAAACCCGACTCCTACATGTGCCACACGCCCAAATCACCTTTTTTCCTCATTTTAGATCTTTTGATTAAACTTGATTAAACTAATACAAATATCTAAGATATTTGTAACTTTATCAATCTGTCAGTTTAAATTACGCAACAAATCGCTTAAAAACAGACCCGATTCCTTCCACCTCCACACGCCTCTTCACCCTTGTTCCCTTAGGATTAGATATTTTCATTAAACTAACATAATATCTAATAATATCTAGATATTTGATTAAACAAACATAATATCTAATAATATCTAGATATTTACCATAATATATTTATAAAACCCGAGTCAATCCCGTAACAACAAGTTCAAAACCCGACTCCCATTAATCCCTATATTACACGGCATCAACCCTCCCCTCTTACTCATTAATTATCTTTCTATTTTACATTAAATCAACTTAATATCTTTTTAATACCTTCTTTAATATAATCATAATCGTTCTTCGTGTTCTTGATCGTTCTTGATCGTTCTTGAGCAAAATCGTCACAAAACCTTCGTTACTTGGTCAAATCCGTTCTAAATTATATTTCTAAAGTCTCCTCTCCGCTCTTCATCTCCGTGTACGTTTCATTTTCAATTCCGACAAAATCGTTTTCAACACTTTAATTGTTGAAATCAAGTTTTAATTCTAATGATGTTATTTTTGTCATTTCTTATAGGAGAAGATTATGAAGACGAGTTTGGTGACTCGTATATTTTAGAAGAAGATTAGTAGACGGGTTTTTAGTTCTTATTTTGGTGCTACTTGGTTTTGTGCTAGCTAAGGTAACGATTACCGAGTTACTCGACGAATTAATGTTACATATTTTTGTTATTGTTTTGTTTGTGTTATTTACGGTTTTTAAGTAGTAACATGTTAGGTTGTTATTATTATTATGTTGTATGAATTTTTAACATATTTAGTGTTTTTGACATGTTGGATGATTTGTTCATAATCATAATTTTTGTATGAATGATGGATGAATTGGTT
Organism: Heliosperma pusillum; assembly: GCA_022085475.1. Classification (NCBI taxonomy): domain Eukaryota; kingdom Viridiplantae; phylum Streptophyta; class Magnoliopsida; order Caryophyllales; family Caryophyllaceae; genus Heliosperma; species Heliosperma pusillum. Next base: position 808 of record JAIUZE010009029.1, on the reverse strand, counting down.
GTTAAAATGGATGGTTGTTAATTAAAACATGTTAGAAATAAATTTGGGTTGTTGTTGATGGTGGCCGTGTATGGTGGCTGAGAAACCGACCGGTTCAGGCCCGGTTCAGGCCGGTTCAGGCCCGGTCCAGGCCGGTCTGGGTTGGTCCGTTAATTGGCCTTTGGGCTTGTGTCGATACTTGATTGTTTTGTTGTTGTTTTGACGGGTTTTAAATATGTTAAGCATGCGGGAAATATTAAGAAACGATTTTAGAAATGTTGACCAAAATAGGCCCAAAACCAGCCCGTGGGCCCGGTTCAGACCCGGTTCAGTCTCGGCCCAGTTCGGTCTTGGCTGACCCGTGAGCCTCCTTTGGGCTTGTGACGGTTTTTGAGTTTAGTGTTATTATTATATCATGTTTTGTAATATTTAGCAAGTGGGAAATTTTAATAAGTAAATTATTTAATTAAACGGTTTTCATAATATTATTATTTTTCACATGTTAGAAATTATAGCATGAGATTGTAGTATAATTTGATATTCTTTAAGTCAATCGTGTTTCGTAAGAATTAATAATTCACATGTTAGAAATTAGAATGAAATAGCATGAAATGAATATGATGTTCTTATGTTCAAGCCTAAATGGCTAAGACTCTGTTTCTAGTCGGTTTGACCAAACGGGTTTGGTCAAACTATGATCTAGTCAGCCCCGTTTTGACTGTACCTGGTCGCGGGACTTGGTCGGGATTTTCTTCAGGTAAGGTTTTATTTAATGAATGAATGAATGAGCCTTAGTAGATATGAGGCGATCTGATATTTGAATGTGATT
>JAIUZE010009028.1:0-11562 GCA_022085475.1 Heliosperma pusillum | reverse complement strand
TTTGATCTTATTTTGATTTGTTGTAAAGTGAAAAGTTGTTTGTGAGTACGGGAGGGTGTGTGTGTGCCGTGTGTTTATAGGCAATTAAGGACGTCGAGTTTTGAAATTGTTGTTACGTAATTGACTCGCGTTTAATAATTATTTTACGGTAAACGATTAAATATAATTAACGATAAAGTTAATTATAACAAATATCTAGATATTATGATTATTGTATCAAAAGTAATGAAAATATCAAGGCTCTTAGAGGACTTTTGAGCCGTGTGGTATGGTGAGCATCGGGTCTGTTTTTGCTCGATTTGCGTAATTTTCGTTAACTGATCGATAAAGTTGAAAATATCTAAGATATTCTTATTAGTTTAATCAAAAGAATTAAACTATCTCATGTGAGTGGAAAACGATGACATGGGCGCGTGACTCATGCCAAAGTCGAGTTTCGATTTTGTTGCGCGCATTACGATGCGTCGGGAATAGGTAAATGACGTTTGGTTAAAAACCGTAAACGTTATTCTTTAAATTCCGAATAAATTCAAAATAATTATATTAAATTATGATAAATCTTAATAAATCGAAATAAAAATAAATCAAAAATATTATTTTTTTTTAAATAAAATTTCGGTCTTCATACTTATGAGACGAGTCGGGAAAAGTCAACGGAAGTCAAAGTTGACTGAAAAGTCGAGAAAAGTCAAAAATGACTTAAAAGTCCAGAAAAGTTTATGACGACTTAAAAGTCAAGAAAAAGTAAATGACGACTTTAAAAAGTCAAGGAAAAGTCAAAGACGACTTAAAAGTCAAGAAAAGTCAAAGATGACTAAAAACGGTCTTTTCATGGAATTCCTCAAAAATTCCAAATACGAACGCGGAATTTCAAAATAAGACTCGGAACTAAAATTCCTATTTTAAAAACTTTAGTTCTACTGAAAAGTGTTAGTAAATATTTTTACTAGAAAAATCGGGTATTTTTCGGGTTGTTACAGTTTTCAACACTTTAATTATGGAAATTCGTATTTTTAGTTCTAATAATGTTTTTCTTGTTATTTCTTATAGGGGAAGATTTTGAAGACGAGTTTGAAGACTCGTATATTTTGGGTGAAGATTAGTAGGAGGGTTTCTTATTATATACTTCTTATTATTATTTTGGTGCTAATTGTTTTGGCTAGCTAAGGTAACAATTCCGTTTTACTCGACGAATTAATGTCACATAACTTTTAGTTTTTATTCATGTTATGGTTATTTATGATTTTAGTAGTAACATGAGATGATATGGAATTTTTATGTTGTGTTATTGTTCTTGATGATTTTTATGTTGTATGGAATTTTTATGTTGTTTTATTGTTCTTGATGATTTTTATGTTGTATGGAATTTTTATGTTGTTTTATTGTTCTTGATGATTTTTATGTTGTATGGAATTTTCGTGTTGTTTTATTGTTCTTGATGATTTTTATGTTGTATGAATTTTTATGTTGTTTTAGTGTTCTTGATGAATTTTGAGGATTTTCCATAAGTTATGATTTTTAGGTTGTGTAGGAAATTTTAACAAGTTTAGTGTTCTTGATAAATTTTGATGATTTTTAATAAGTTATGATTTTGTATGAATGGATGTTGAAATGGTGGTTTGATGATTAAAACATGTTAGAAATTAGTGTGGTGTTTGATGTGGTGGAACCGTGGTGGATGGCTGAGAACCGGACCAACCAGACCGGTCCAGGCCGGTTCAGACCCGGTCTGGGTTGGTCCATGGTGGGTCCGGGTTTTGGTCTTTGGGTTGTGTCGATGTTTGATAGTTTAATTGTTGTTTGGACGGGTTTTAAATATGTTAAAGCATGCGGGAATTTTTAAGAAACGGGTTTTTGAAATTTAATAAAAACAGCCATTTCTAGCCAAATCAGGCCGTGGGGCCCATCCAAGCCCATATGGGGTCCGGCCCAACTCAGCCCGTGGGTCCCACTTTGGGACTTGTGACGGTTTTTGAGTTATCGTCATTTTTATCGTGTTTTGTAATATTTAGCAAGTGGGAAATGTTAATAAGTAAAATATTTAATTAAAAAGGTTTTCCATAAATTATTATTTCTCACATGTTAGAAATTATAAGACGAGGTCGTAGTTTAATTGGTTATCATTTAAGTCAAGCGGGTTTTTGGGTATAATATGATAATTCACATGTTAGAAGTAGTAATAAAATAACATGTAATGAATATGTTGATTTTATTTATGTCTATGTGATAAAGACTCTGCTTCTAGCCGGTTTGATCCAACGGGTTTGGTCAAACTAAGATCTAGTCAGCCCCGATTTGACTGATGACCCGTCGCGGGACTCGGGTCGGGGATTTGTCTTCAAGTAAAGTTGTATTTAATTACTGAATTAGCCTTAGTAGATATGAGGCGATATGATAAGTGATTATTATTTATATGCAATGAGTCACATGATAGGATGTGTTCCTGTGACTGTTTTGATTATATGGTTGGTGTCGTGTTGACTAAGTACCCATAGAGAATTATGAGTATATGGCGTCTTGACCATTCTAATTCTAAATGAGTATCTGGGACCATGACATTGATAGGTCCGTACTGTCTTTAACGAGTATATGTTCACCGTCGATAGCTTTTGTGTCCCGACTTGGTGGGTTTATATCCAAGTCGGGGCATGGCATCCTAAGAGTTCCGCTTTGGGAAGGGAGCCAGCTTAAGTACTAGCCATCTCTGCTTAGGGGGTCGCCTAGTAGAGTTTCTCATGTACGGTTATGTCATGGGACGGGGAATGGAATAGCTGTTGTCGCTAGGTCTGATCAGTCTAGGAATAGGATGTTTTCCTACCTTGTGGTATAGCCTCGAGTTACAATCGACTATGGGCCGTGCTAGGAACTTATGCCTGTTTATAGAAGTATTGGTCTTTCATGTTTGTATGATTCTATGAATCTTAGAAGGTGAGATGCAAGCCGGCTAAGGTTGATAGCGTTTGGATTACCGGTTGTTAACTGATTCACATGATATTATGTTTGATTAGGGTTTGAGTGTATCATGGCCATGTTTTAAAGGTAACCTCTGAGCTAGCATACCAGCTTCCCTACCTCGTGTTATAGATTAATAACGGTTTCACATGATAGCTTTCATATGTTAGGTTATATGTTAGTTATTTGTTTCATAACATGAAAAGCATATCGTATATGTTAAGTTTTGTATTTCCATATACATTTCTTTTATGTTATTCATGTTTTATTAAACTCGACATTTCGTGGCTGGGAGAACTCGGAGTTACTCCCCACTGACTGTGGCTTCCGTGTTTATATTTAATGAGGTTGGCAGGTTTGTGATGCATACTTGGGTACATTGACGAGCTAGCGAGTGAAGTATTACCTTGGACCTATATTCGGTTCTTAGGATTGTATATTATTATACACTCCTTTATTTCCGTATTTATACGGGAGATATGTCTCCCGTTTTGGATATTTTGGAATATAATATTCTTTCTTTTGCTTTATGAACCTTTTTTCGTTAAGCACCTTTGTTATGTATTCTAATCTTTATTTAGTAAAAGTATTTTTTTCTTTCCCCAAATTTGAGGGTGTCACAGTTGGTATCAGAGCTATTTTGCTCCCGACGCACGTTTGTGTACCCTTGCATAAATAACTTGACCTTAATAAAATAATAAACCGTGAGATAGAATGGTAAGATGGGTAGATTAGGATTATGTTGTAGTCTCTTTGTGCTTGCTATATGATAAGTACTAATCTGTGTTTTTATTTTGCAAGATGCCTCCGAGAATTGACAACACGATCTTAGCAGCTCTTACTGTTATTATTCAGAACCAGCAAAACCAGCAAAATCAGCAAGCAAATCCTATTCCTAATCCTATTCCCGACCGTGAGAGACACGGAAGTTGTTCATGGGTTGCTTCTCAACTATCTAGGAGCCAAGCCAAAACCTACGGTGGTGAGGTAGATCCCATTCAGCTTTCAGGGTGGTTACGTGAAATGGAGAAGAATTTTTCTCTTTATGATGTCCTTGAGGAGGATAAGGTCCGTCTTGCTTCCCACTTCTTAGTGAAGGAAGCGGATCAGTGGTGGACTCTTTCTGGTCCTACTGCCAAGCTGGAACCTAATTTTGGTTGGACCCGTTTCCGTGAACTTTTGGAAGCGAGGTTCTACCCGGATGAGCTGAGGCAGCAAAAGCTGAAGGAGTTTATGGATTTCAAACAAGGAAAATTATCAGTTCAAGAGTTCACAACCCAGTTCAACGAGTTGGCTCATTATGCCACTCGGCTTATTTCGAGGGAGGAAGACAAAGCCTTCTTTTACCTAGGGAAGCTTTCTCCCCAGGTGAAGGGAAAGATTAGTAGGGGTTCTACTTCTTTCGTCTCTATTTACAATGATGCCCTATGGGCAGAGAGTTCTATTCGGGAGATTGCCGAAGAGGCCCGTACTTCGTTTGTAGCTCCTAATGCCTTTGGCAAGAGACCTCTATATCCTGCTTCCCGACCTTCCTTTTCTCCTTCTTTTTCAAACAAGAGGAGGAATTTTCAGAGTGGACAAGCAGCTCCGACAAACCGTCCATTTTTCCCGAGCAACAACAACGATCTTAAGGGTCGTGTCTGCTTTCGGTGCAAGATGCCTATGCATCCGGGTGTTGGCTGTTTCAACAAGCCACTTGTATGCTTTAACTGCCAGAAGCCGGGACACAGGTATAATGAGTGTCCCGATAAGAAGAAGACGGTTTCTACACCGGTTATTTCTGGGAGACCTAAGGGTCGGATTTTTATTATGAGCCGAGCTGAGGCCGATGCTCAACCTGACATAGTGACGGGTATGTTCTCAATTTATGAATTTCCGTGTTTAATTTTATTTGATACGGGAGCTTCCTTGTCTTTTATTTCAATGAGATTATCCGATAAACTACCTATCAAAGCTTCAGTTGGAGAAAGTACTCCAATATCTTTACCGTCCGGAGATGTATTTTCATGCTCTTATCTTCATTCGGACGTTCCAATAGCAATAAATGGTTCTACTTTTCCGGCAAATCTTCTTCGGTTTCCTCTTGAAGAATTTGATATTATTCTGGGCATGGATTGGTTATCTACTTATCATGCTCGATTTGAATGCCGTGATCAAAAGATTATTCTTAAAAGTCCTTTGGGTGCTCGTATATCTTATCAGGGAGTTAGAAAGCAAACTAGTGTGAAGTTAATCTCAGCTATGAAAATGATGAGTGTTTTGAAGAAGGGTCATCAAGCATTTCTATGTGTAGTGACTACTTCTGATTCTTCTCTTCCTTCTTTGGAGGATGTTCCTATTGTTTGTGAATATCCAGATATTTTTCCCGATGAATTACCGGGATTGCTCCTGAAAGAGATGTTGAATTTTCCATTGATCTAGTTCCTGGAACTGGACCAATTGCTAAAGCTCCTTATCGAATGGCTCCTTCCGAATTGAAGGAGTTGAGAATTCAACTTGATGATTTGATTGAGAAAGGCTTTATTAGGCCTAGGGCTTCTCCTTGGGGTGCTCCGGTGCTCTTTGTCAAAAAGAAAGACGGTTCTATGCGAATGTGCATTGATTATCGTGAGTTGAACCGTGTCACCATCAAAAACAAATATCCTCTTCCGCGTATTAATGATCTCTTTGACCAGTTACGTGGTGCTTCAACTTTTTCAAAGATTGATCTAAGATCGGGTTATCATCAAATTCCCGTTCGTGAAGAAGATATTCCCAAAACTGCTTTCAGCTCGAGGTATGGTCATTTCGAATTCAATGTGATGCCATTCGGTTTGACCAACGCTCCCGCAATATTCATGGATCAGATGAATCGTACTTTCAGGGAGTACCTCGATAAATGTGTGGTGGTATTTATTGATGATATTTTGATCTTTTCTAAATCTAAAGAAGAACATGCTGATCACCTTCGAACCATTTTGGGTGTTCTTCGACGCCAAAAGTGGTATGCTAAGTTCTCCAAGTGTGAATTCTGGTTGCCCGAGGTATCTTTCCTGGGTCATGTCATTTCGAAAGACGGTGTTATGGTCGATCCAGCAAAAATTGAGGTCGTGGTAGAATGGAATAGTCCGAAAAATGTGTCCGAGATTCGGAGTTTCCTTGGTTTAGCTGGTTATTATCGTCAGTTTGTGAAAGATTTCTCTAAATTAGCAAGACCGATGACTCAATTGCTAAAGAAGGAAGCAAAGTATATTTGGACCGATGAATGTGAAATTGCCTTCTTGGAATGAAAGAAGAGATTGACTACCGCACCGGTTTTAACTTTGCCAGATGATGAAACTGATTATGATGTATATTGTGATGCTTCAAAGCATGGTTTGGGATGTGTCTTGATGCAGAATAGAAAAGTTATTGCTTATGCTTCTCGACAACTCAGGGTTCATGAAGTAAACTACCCGACTCATGATCTTGAGTTAGCAGCTGTAGTACATGCATTGAAAACTTGGAGACATTATCTTATTGGAGTTCATTGTCGAATCTACACCGATCATAAAAGCTTGAGGTGCATCTTTACTCAGAAAGAGTTGAACATGAGGCAGAGAAGATGGTTAGAGTTAGTGAATGATTATGATGCTGAATTGATTTACCATGAAGGGAAGGCAAATGTTGTGGCAGATGCCTTGAGTAGAAAGACTAGTCATTCATTAAATGCTCTTAGTACTTTACCCGATGAACTGGTAACGTAATTTCAGAAGCTTCAGATACAGTTTGTTGGGAAGGGATTTGATTATCTTGGTGCTTTGACTGCGGAACCTGATTTTTATCGAGAGATTCGTACTTGTTTACCGGAGGATGCTAGTTTTATCGCCATACGAGCAAAAATAATACTTGGGCAAGCTAAAGATTGTGTGGTGGATAATGATGGCTACCTTCGTTACCATGGTCGAATGTTTGTTCCGAGAAGTGCCGAGTTGAGAAAGAGGATACTTGATGAAGCTCACCTTTCTCCTTATTCTATTCATCCTGGCGGCGACAAAATGTATAAAGATTTGAGACCACAATTTTGGTGGCCTAGGATGAAGATTGAAGTAAAGGAGTATGTTAGTAGATGTCTTACTTGTCAAAAGGTGAAGATCGATCATCAAAGACCCGGAGGTTTACTGCAACCTTTGGAAATTCCTCTTTGGAAGTGGGAGTCTATTTCTATGGACTTCGTGATGGCTTTACCTAATACTTCTAGTGGAAAGAATGCAATCTGGGTTATTGTAGACCGTCTAACCAAGTGTGCCAGATTCGTGCCTATCAATGAAACTTGGAGGGTAGAGGTCTTAGCGGGTGCCTATGTGAAAGAGATAGTACGCTACCATGGAGTGCCTAAGAGTATAGTTTCAGATCGTGATCCGAGATTCAGTTCCCGATTCTGGACAGCTTTGCAAGAAGCCATGGGTAGTAAATTGTTGATGAGCACAGCTTTTCATGGCGCTACTGATGGTCAGACCGAGAGAACGATCCAAACTTTGGAAGATCTTCGCGGGCTTGTGCTTTAGACTTTCACACTTCTTGGGAGAAGTGTTTGCCTCTGGTGGAGTTTTCTTATAACAACAGTTATCATGCATCTATCAAGATGTCACCGTACGAGGCTTTATACGGTAAGAAGTGCCGTAGTCCGGTTTGTTGGGATCAAGTTCAGGATGATCATACGTTGAGTCCCGACATAGTTACTGAAACAATTGATCAAGTTCAAGTCATTCGAGAGCGAATGAAAGCCGCCCAAGATAGACAGAAATCCTATGCTGATGTTCGCCGTCGACCACTTGAATTTGATGTTGATGATCGGGTATTCCTTAAGGTGTCACCAATGAAAGGAGTGAAACGGTTTGGAGTGAAAGGAAAGTTGAGTCCTAAATATATTTGACCGTTTCGCGTGCTTAAAAGAGTTGGTCCTGTTGCTTATCGTTTGGAATTACCTCCGAACTTGAGTAAAGTTCATGATGTGTTCCATGTTTCGCAATTGAAGAAGTATATCAGTGATCCGAGTCATATTATTCAAGAGAAGTGTTGGACTTGGAACCTAATTTGGCTTTGGAAGAAAGGCCGATTCGTATACTTGAAAGGGCTAACAAACAACTCCGAAACAAGGTGGTACCTTTAGTTCGTATCCTTTGGCGTTGTGGAAACGTCGAATCAGAAACTTGGGAACCCGAAGCTAAAATGTTAGCTAAATATCCCTAGCTCTTTGCTTGAGGTAAATCTTCTTCTTCCTTTCCTCTTTCTATTAGATTTATTCTTTCGAATATTCAGTTCCTTCTATCGAATATCCTTTCTTATAAGTAGATTACTAGAAGCTTTAGTTAGAAATTTTAGGCATAGATAGTAGAGTTATTACCTGTACTATGAAATTTTTGAACTAAAAGCTTTTGGAAATATTTTAATGATTTCAAGTATTTTACCGTCAAGGAGTGTTGAGACTCGTTATTGGAGACGTTCGATAACTAGTTTTCTCATTTATTGATGCGAAAATGTATCTTTTAAAGTCTTGGACTTGGAACGTCGATGTTCTTAAACTGCAGATGAGAACCCTCCGTTCCATTGATAAGACCCAGTATTTTTATTACAAGAATATTTTTAACAGTTTCGAAATAGACCTACATATATGTTACGTTCCTTCTTCTAAGTTTCGAGGACGAAACTTTTTAAAAGGAGGGGTGATTGTAACAACCCGAAAAGTACCCAATTTTTCTAGTAAAATTTCTTAAGGATACTTTTCAGCAAGGTTAAGTTTTTCAAATAGAATTTATTGTTTCGAGTCGTATTTTGAAATTCCGAGTTCGTATTTGGAATTTCTGAGAGATTTCATGAAAATCCCGTTTTTAGTCATCTTTGACTTTTCTTGACTTTTAAGTCGTCTTTGACTTTTCTTGACTTTTTAAAGTCGTCATTGACTTTTCTTGACTTTTAAGTCGTCATAAACTTTTCTTGACTATTAAGTCATCTTTGACTTTTCTTGACTTTTAAGTCGACTTTGACTTTCGTTGACTTTCCCGACTCGCCTTGTAATTTTGAAGACCGAAATTTTATTTAAAAAAATAATATTTTAAATTTATTTTTATTTAGATTTATTAGAATTTATGATAATTTAATAAAATTATTTTGAATTTATTCGGAATTTATAATAAGGTTTTACGGTTTAAACCCGAGCATCATTTAACTATTCCCGAGTCATCGTAAATCCCGAAACAAACCCGACACCCGACTTTGGCATGAGTCACACGCCCATGTCATCCTTTTCCACTCACTTTTGGGATATTTTCATTATTTTGATTAATCTAATAATAATATCTTAGATATTTATTACTTTATCGATCCGTCAACTGAAATTACGCAAATCGCTCGAAAAAACAGATCCGATTCCTCTCATTTCTCACGGCTCCTCTCCTCTCTAATAGGACTAGATATTTTCAATTCTTTTCATTAATATAACATAATATCTAGATATTTGATTTAATTAACTTAATATCTAATTAATTATCTTATTATAATAATAAAACCCGAGTCAATTCGTATAACAACAATTTCAAAACCCGACTATTATTTTCTCTATAAACACACGCCCAATCCCACAATACTCACCAACAACTTTTCATTTAACAATCAATCAAATTAAGATCTAATTAATCGTTCTTCATCGTTCCTCATTCGTTCTTCGTCGTTCTTCATTTGTTCTTCGTCGTTCTTGAGCAAAATCATCATAAAACCTTCATTTCTTAATTAAATCCGTCCTAACTTATATTTCTAGAATCTCCTCTTCGCTCTCCATCTTAAAGTACGGTTTATTTTCAATTCCGTCAAAATCGTTTTCAACACTTTAATTATGGAAAATCTATTTTTACTTCTAATAATGTTTGTCTTGTCATTTCTTATAGGGGAAGATTTTGAAGACGAGTTTGGTGACTCGTATATATTAGGGGAAGATTAGAAGACGGGTTTCTTAGTTTATACTTCTTATTTTGGTGCTAATTGATTTTTCTAGCTAAGGTAACGATTCCGAGTTACTCGACGAATTAATGTCACATAGCTTTTGTTTTTGGTTCATGTTATGGTTTTTATGGTTTTAGTTAGTAACTTAGCTTTAGCCTTTGTTTCTTTAGTTTTTGGTTCATCTTTGTTTTAGTTCATGTTTTTATGATTTATGGAATTTTGGTAATAATATGATAAGGAGTTGTTTTTATCATGTTGATGAATTTTGATGATTTTTATTAAGTTATGATTTTTATGTTGTTTAGGAAATTTTTCATATGTTAGTGTTCTTGATGAATTTTGATGATTTTTATTAAGTTATGATTTTTATGTTGTTTAGGAAATTTCTCATATGTTAGTGGTCTTGGTGAATTTGGATGATTTTTCATAATAATGATTTTTGTATGATGGATGGTTAAATTGGTTGTTAAAATGGGTGTTGATTAATTAAAACATGTTAGAAACAATGTGGTGTTGTTGTAGTGGTGGTGGCCGAATTGGTGGCACTAAACCGGACCAAACCAGACCGGTCCAGGCCGGTTCAGACCCGGTCTGGGTTGGTCCAAGGTGGGTCCGGGTTTTGGTCTTTAGGTTGTGTCGATGTTTGATTGTTTAATTGTTGTTTTGACGGGTTTTAAATATGTTAAGCATGCGGGAAAATATTAGAAATCGGTTTTAGTAAAAATTGTAAAATCAGCCATTTTAGCCAAAACAGGCCGTGGGGCCCATTCTGGCCATGTGGGGTCCGGCCCAACTCAGCCCGTGGGTCCCACTTTGGGACTTGTGACGGTTTTTGAGTTATCGTCATTTTTATCGTGTTTTGTAATATTTAGCAAGTGGGAAATATTAATAAGTAAAATATTTAATTAAAAAGGTTTTTTCATTAAATTATTATTTCTCACATGTTAGAAATTATAAGACGAGACCGTAGTTTAATTTAATATCCTTTTAGTCAAACGGGTTTTCGGGTATAATATAATAATTCACATGTTAGAAGTTTTAATAAAATAACATGTAATGAATATGTTGATTTTATGTCTATGTGATAAAGACTCTGTTTCTAGCCGGTTTGATCCAACGGGTTTGGTCAAACTAAGATCTAGTCAGCCCCGATTTGACTGATGACCGTCGCGGGACTCGGGTCGGGGATTTGTCTTCAAGTAAGGTTGTATTTAATTATTGAATTAGCCTTAGTAGATATGAGGCGATATGATACTTGATTATTATTTATCTGCAATTAGTCACATGATAGGATGTTTTTCCCGTGACTGTTTGATTATATGGTTGGTGTCGTGTTGACTAAGTACCCATAGAGAATTATGAGTATATGGCGTCTTGACCATTCTAATTCTAAATGAGTAGCTTGGACCATGACATTGATAGGCCTTACTATCTTTAACGAGTATATAGTTCACTGCTTGATAGCTTTTGTGTCACGGCCTGGGGGGCTTATCTACAAGTCGGGGCATGGCTGCCTAATAGTTCCACTTTGGGAATGGAGCCAGCTTAAGTACTAGCCATCTCTGCTTAGGGGGTCGCCTAGTAGAGTTTCTCATGTACGGTTATGTCATGGGACGGGGAATGGAATAACTGTTGTCGCTAGGTCTGATCAGT
>JAIUZE010009027.1:8286-19271 GCA_022085475.1 Heliosperma pusillum | reverse complement strand
TTGGTTCATCTTTATTTTTGGTTCATATTTTTATGATTTATGGATTTTTAGTTAGTAATATGCTAAGGAGTGTTATTATTATGTTTTATGAATTTTTATGATTTTTCCATAAGTAATGATTTTTATGTTGTTGAGGAAATTTTAATAGGTTTGGTGTTCTTGATGAATTTTGATGATTTTTATTAAGTTATGATTTTTATGTTGTTTAGGAAATTTTCATATGTTAGTGTTCTTTATGAATTTTGATGATTTTCCATAAGTTATGATTTTTATGATTTTGTATGAATTTATAACAAGTTTAGTGTTCTTGACATTTTTGATGATTTGTTATAATTATGATTTTTGTATGATGATTGTTAAAATGGTTGTTTGTTAATTAAAAACAAGTTTGGAATTGATTTGGTGTGGTTGATGATTGAACCGTGGAGGGGGGTGAGAACCGGACCAAACCAGACCGGTCCAGGCCGGTTCAGACCGGTCTGGGTTGGTCCATGGTGGGTCCGGGTTTTGGTCTTTGGGTTGTGTCGATGTTTGATTGTTATGTTGTTGTTTTGACGGGTTTTAAATATGTTAAGCATGCGGGAAAAATATTAGAAATCGGTTTTAGAAAGTTTAATCAAAACAGCCCATTTTTGTCAAAACAGGCCGTGGGGCCCATCCAGGCCCATGTGGGTCCGGCCCAACTCAGCCCGTGGGTCCCACTTTGGGACTTGTGACGGTTTTTGAGTTATCATCATTTTTTATCGCGTTTTGTAATAATTAGCAAGCGAGAAATATTAATAAGTAAAATATTTAATTAAAAAGGTTTTTCATTAAATTATTATTTCTCACATGTTAGAAATTATAGGACGAGATCGTAGTTTAATTTAATATCCTTTTAGTCAAACGGGTTTTGGGGTATGATATAATAATTCACATGTTAGAAGTCTTAATAAAATAACATGAAATGAATATGTTGATTTTATGTCTATGTGGAAAAGACTCTGTTTCTAGCCGGTTTGATCCAAAGGGTTTGGTCAAACTAAGATCTAGTCAGCCCCGATTTGACTGATGACCCGTCGCGGGACTCGGGTCGGGGATTTGTCTTCAAGTAAAGTTTTATTTGATTATTGAATTAGCCTTAGTAGATATGAGGCGATATGATATTTGGTTATTCTTTATATGAAATTAGTCACATGATAGGATGTTTTTCCCGTGACTGTGTTATTATATGGTTGGTGTCGTGTTGACTAAGTACCCATAGAGAATTATGAGTATATGGCGTCTTGACCATTCTAATTCTAAATGAGTATCTTGGACCAGGACATCGATAGGCCTTACTATCTTTAACGAGTATATGTTCATGGCTTGATAGCTTTTGTGTCACTGGCTTGGGCCTTTTGATACCAAGCCGGGGGCATGGCGTCCTAAGAGTTCCGCTTTGGGAAGGGAGCCAGCTTAAGTACTAGCCATCTCTGCTTAGGGGGTCGCCTAGTAGAGTTTCTCATAGACGGTTATGTCTTGGGACGGGGAATGGAATAGCTGTTGTCGCTAGGTCTGATCAGTCTAGGACTAGGATGTTTTCCTACCTTGTGTTATAGCCTCGAGTTACAATCGACTATGGACGGTACTAAGAACTTATGCCTGTTTGTAGAAGTATAAGTCTTTCATGTATGTATGATTCTATGAGTTCTAGAAGGTGAGATGCAAGCCGGCTAGGATTGATAGAGTTTGGATTACCGATTGTTAACTGATTCACATGATTAAGTGTTGATTAGGGTTTGAGTGTATCAGGGCCATGTTACATGGTAACCGCTGAGCCAGCATACCAGCTTCCCTACCTCTTGTTATATTTTATTATCGGTTTCACATGATAGCTTTCAGATGATAGGTTATATGTTAGTTAATTGTTTCATAACATGAAAAGCATATCATATATGTTAAGGTTTTGTATTTTCAATATACATTGCTTTTATGTTATTCATGTTTAATTAAACTAGACATTTCGTGGCTGGGAGAACTCGGAGTTACTCCCCACTGACTGTGGCTTCCGTGTTTATATTTAATGCGGTCGAACAGGTGGTGAATGCATATTTGGGGTACATTGACGAGCTAGCGAGCGAAGTATTACCTTGGACCTATACTCGGTTCTTAGGATTGTATAATATTATACACTCTTTCTATTTCCGTTTTTATACGGGAGATAGGTCTCCCGTCTTGTATATTTTTTTTGTAGAATATTATTTCCGTTCTGTAATGACCCTTTTTATTTATGACACCTTCGTTATGTATTCGTATCTTTTATGTATTTAAATTATTTTTTTCTTTCCGCAAATTTGAGGGTGTCACAATCGACTACAAAATGTTGTATGGACATATTAATACATGACAACACAAATGACATTTATAATAATAATACACGTTATATATTAAAGCGAATTTAACCGAAATAAAGTCCAGATTCACTCTGGAATTTTCGGTCAATGGGTAGTTATTTTGAGGAGAAAAATCTCCTCATAGAACCCTAAAATTGAGCCGTGAGACAAGAGGAGAAGGAAAAGAAATTCTAACCCGAATTCATTTCTCACTTGAGCCTCCATCTCTTCACATCACAAAAATTAAAAAGTTAATAGTAACTTTTGATAAAAAAAATACTAGCAAATTCAAGGGCATTTCTCATTCTATCTTGGGTGCTACGATTAGGAGATATCATTATTTTGATATTGTTCTTACGCTTTTAAAGCAAGGACTAAAGGTTATTTCTAATCTCTTGTTTATTATGCATTTTCGTTTATGACTATTAATCATATAATCTTAATTTCATTATAATCCTGAATGATTTAAAGGGAAGTATACGAATATTTTCCCACAGTATGAGAAGTGAGTGTAGCTGATGAGGATTTCTCTTCAAATCATTCATGTAGTAATTTGCCCTGAATTGGGCAAAACCATCATGAAGTGAATGAAGCATGCGGTCAATTACCACGCTCTCTTTGATTTTGCAATCAAGTGCCTCCAGTTTTTCGAGATTCTCGATCATGTCGAGAATGTGTGGGCTAACCGGTTGGCCCTTCTGGAGTTTCGCCTCAAAGAAGCGAGTGGTAAGCTCATACATAACGATCTGCGGTGCTTTTGAGAGCTCGTTAGTGAGCAAGGTTAAAATCTTGTTTGCACCTTGGGCAATGAATCGTCTTTGCAAATTGGATTCCATTGAAAATATGAGTACGTTCTTTATCGCACCCGCCTCCATCACGAAATCACTATAAGCAAGTGATTCATTGGCTCCTACATTGGGGCCTGGGTTAGGCGGTAGTGGCTCAGTCAAGTACTTGAGCTTACCGTCAGCTATGGCAGCATTCCGTAATGAAGCCTCCCAGTCCGCAAAGTTGGACCCGTTATTCTTCAGTCGTGTGGACTGATTCATGTTGTCCATGAACATCTTAAGCCAGGATTCGCGTGCGAGCGTGACACTTGGCATAGGGGCATCAGCATGTCCAGCCATTTGTTATAACAGTTTTATCGATATAAATGAATGCTACACTGCGAAAAAGGAGATAAAACATAATAAGCATTTTCATCGTTTTAATTAAGTCTAATGCAAAAACGATTAATGCGAAGACTCTTGCATTTATACAATTGACCTCCCTCAAGTATTATATAAATGATCCCAAGACTCAATTTCTGTAAATTGATAAGCCAACTTCTTGGCTAATTCTACTTTTAGAATTCATGGTCGACAAATTTCTGTAAATTCTATCTTTAGTCCATTATAATCACGAGATATTACTCGGACTATAATGTTGAGGTAAAATAGGTCAACACATACTACTTATCCAACGTAGAAGGGATCATATGGAGAGTAAGGTCCTCTATGTCTACCGACGAAGAAGGGATTCATAGCAGTTTTCCTATATAAAGACTAATCTCAATTTTGGGTTTTAGAGGAAGGTCCATCAGCTTTAATTTTATTCATTTAAGTGAACGAATGATCTAGCATTTAGAGAATGAATAATTTAAGATGATAGCTTTTAGAATTTTGAGTGACATCTGGATGTCTATGATAATTAACATACAATCTATCTGAGTCAATTTTCATGCAATTAAGAAGTAGGTGGTTTGGTTTGGCGGAATATGATGCACTAACTATCATGCAAAAGAAAAACAATAAGAACGGAAAAATGAAAATCAAAGTACAAAGTCCTAGTGTGGCCTATCCTATCAAAATAGAACAAAAATTACACTTTGGAATCCATCCTTATGGACCCTAGAAGCTTGACTTGATGTTCCATCTTGGTCCATGTAGCGGGAGTGAGCTATCCCATCTCCATCTTTGGTCTTCTCAAAAAATACAATTTTTAAAAATAACAAAATATAAACCTATTTACATTCTAATTTAAAAATTATAATTAAAGATTACAAAGGGGAGATTCGAGATCTCAAAATACATCAAAGACCATGTTACCATCATTACGATAACACAATCTACTAAGGCCACACTAAGCAATACAAATTACAACCTCTTGTAAAAATACCAAAATAATTCATTCATCCATTCATTCATTCATTCAACAAAATAAAATGCATCAACAAAATAAATTAAACCTTCAAGACATAATTCATTAATTATGATGATTAATTTATCCAAACCACCTTAAAAATGATCAAAATTATGTGACAATTCCTTAATTGCACACAACAATTTTAATCAACCATAATCCAATTTAATTCATATTATCGGGTATAACATAAATTAAATTCAACATTATTTTAAACCTTTTTAAAATAATAGGGTATCTATCATTATGAACTTTTTCACAACAACAATCAACAGACATTATCTTTATAATGCAATAAACAAAACAAAAATAAAAAAAAAATTCACTATTCACGGATGAACAGTGGCCGTGAACAGTAGCTAGTACCAAAAAAAAAATTTTTTTTATTTTGCTCTTTCTCTCTCTCGGTTTTAAATAAAAAAAAACGAAAAACAAACCTTTTTTTTTTGTGAACAGTAGCAGTAGCCACAGTGAACAGTAAAAAATAAGATACAAATTAATCTTTTTAATTTGATCATGCTAATAAAACTAGATCGGTACAAACATTCAACATCTAATCATTATAAAACATTGATACAAACTAGATGATTCAAATTAACCTTTTAAAATGAATATCTAAATCATGATTAATCGATTATCAAAATACTCAACTAATCATAATTGTTTTGTATATTCATACCGAAAAATTTAGCACAATGAATGTTCTTTAACATCCAAAACATATTTCATTTTCATTTCAATTTAATCCTCATTAAATCAAAACATCAACTAATTCATTATATTATTATCTTAACACATTAAAACAACAACATTTATGAATCAAAAATGGATCCCTAAAAAAAAAACTCACGGCTAAAAAAAAATTCGGCCAGAATAAAAATATTACAGCAACTTTTTTTTTTTTTTTTTAAATTATACCAATCATTTAATGAAAAACATATAAAATAATTTCATAGCCAAAGGCTCTGATACCACTTGTGGGAAATATCGGTATACTTCCCTTTAAATAATTCGGATTATAATGAAATTATAACTATATGAATTTCTAGTCATAAATGAAATTGCATAATATAAAACAAGAGATTAAGAAATAACCTTCGGTCCTAGCAAAAGGCCTAAGAACAAATACCAAAGTAGGTATTCTTCTAATCGTTGCACCCAAGATGGTTCAAGAAATGCCTTCGTCGTGCTAGAACGAATACCCAAAAATTGCTTCTAATTTTTGTGTGTATAATGATGATGAATATGGAGATGAATGAGAGAGTTAAAAATCAGAATTTTTTCTTCTCCTTTTTCACCCTTAAAACCGTGAGATTAGGAGTCAATTAGGGTTCATAGAAAAACAGATTTTTCTCCTTTTATTACTCCCTCCTCTAACCGTGTAAATCAAGAGGAAAGAATAAAAAAAAAATCTCGTTTCCTTATTCCTCTCAACCTATATTAGGTAGTTATCATATCATTTAATATGTACATAATGTAATATGTATTCTAATTATTACTAGTAATGGACCGTCATATAAACCGAGTAATGCCGGACCAATACACTATAATAATATCGTGTAATACATATCCGCCAACTTAAATATAACAGTTTACATTTAGTTTAGACCAACATTATATACATTGATTAAATATAACATTTTATATTCAATTACCAGCTAACATTATTTAATCGTTATTAAATAATCGTATCATCATCACATTGACTAACCTTTTAGTCAAATACATCGACTAACCTTTTAGTCATTTAATAAGGCATCAATATGATTATTTTCTCAAATAATCACATCTCTCAAACACATCCTTTAGGTGTGACTTTTAGAGATCAGCTGATCACCGCCATCTGTATGACAATAACGTCAAACTTATCTTGCAAGCCAACCGTTATCGATAAACGTTAATCAACTGATTATAATACAAAATATACCCTGTGAACCTTAGATGTTATCAAACTAACTGTGGAGGACACTAGCTCCAACAGTGTAAGTGTTTGAAATAAAGAAAGAGGAGTGAAATGATTCCCCAAAAAAATGAAAATGAATAAGTATGCTCATTTGGCGGCCTTGTCGTCTTTTGTCTCGAAAATCGAACCCGGCAAGGATTAAGAAAACCAAGATGAAGTTAGTTAATAAACTGATGAGATTTTCCTTTATTATTCTTATCGAATTTCAAATGCAAACGAAGATGTCCTTCTACTTACATTTAAAATAATGACGGGTTGAATCCTGTGAAGGATTGCCTACGGATTCATAAAAAAAATGAAATCAAACCCTGTGCGTAGTTCGAAAAAATGTACAAGAATAATTGTTCAAAGCAAGAGCTTGTAATGAACTTAGAGTTCAATTTATTTGATGAAATGAGGATATCCAAATGTCAAAATGCAAGAGTATAGCGACATTAATTTTAATTGGCCAGGGGCCGGTTTTATTTCGTGTCGCAAGCGCGGCACGTGGGTTACGCGAGGCGCGTTTTTTGTTTTTTTTTTGTCCCTGAGAATTTGAATGAGTTTTGCCCTCTTTACAGTAACAAGCTCGGCGAATTACGTAAAACTAATACTATAGAAGCAAAATACTTTTGTAACCGTATAAGCTTAGTGTACATCCATCGAATTCTTATATCCTAAAAAAGGGTGAAAAAAGTGGAATGGAGGGGAAGGTTCTAATGGTGTTAGAAGACACTGTAGATCTGTGTATCTCTCTCACTCACCTAAATGAATAAAAGGATTGTCCCAAACGTCATGCGTGGAAACATGGTAACTGCGAATTGATTCGTCTGAAATATGTGAAAAGATGACTATTTTAGGGATTTTGTTTTGCTTGTAATTTTTGATTGGAGAGATTATTTTGAATTTTGACACTTTCAATTTGTATTGATTGACTGGATTTTTTGTCCTTTCTCGTGGATTTTTGAAAATATTTGAAACTTTTGATTTGAAGTTGTTGGACGTTTTTTTATAATTTTAGGCACGATTGCACTAAAAATTTGGTTTGACCCCGGGTGAGCTAGTTTTCTAGCACCCATGGTAAGGGTATTAAATTGTTTGGCATAGTATGCAATTTGTCTTTATCAGGTAGTCATATGAAATATAGGAACTGACGACTCGAGTAGAAAAATGGAGTTTCCAAACCTAGAGGTCACCTAGAGACACGGCGATCAAGGAATTTTCACACCACCAGATATGGAAAAGGTGGTAAATGCACGCCCTTGTTAAGGCTTATTCTAAGAGGTCGAGTGATCTACACTAAAGAGATACGACCTAAAGTATTTTGAGTATATTCTACTTGTTAAGGGTAAAAAGTAGAACAAATAACTATTAAAAAGTACATGTGCTCTTTTATTCTCTTCTGTTTTTGGCAACTCAAAGAGGACTGGATGGTCTTATTTATTAACAAATGCTAATATAGTGAAGACGAATAGCCCCTTTCAAATGTCGTCCTCAATTCTTGTTCCTAGCACACTTAAGTCTTTGAAAGACTTTATGTTTTGGGATCTCGGGTGGTTTGCATAAACAGGTCTCAAATTATCCACGAACTTTTCCACAAGACTAGCTTCATCTGGACGTTTAACAAGTTGTGTGCTAGTCTTCCTCCACCTACTTAGAAAGTCAGTGAAACCTTCTTTCTCATTTTGGGTAAGAACCTCTAGAGTGCGCATATTGACTTGAATCTCAGCATTGTCTGTGTATTGCTTGGCGAACTCGATTGCGGCATCATTCCAGGTTGCAATTTTCTTATGTTCCAGAGAATAGAACCACTGCTTAGGAATAGTATTGAGAGATGAAGGAAAGATCCTTAGGAACATCTCGGGTTTGATGCCTTTGATAGACATATAATATTTGAAGGCACGAATGTGATTAAAAGGGTTCTCGTCCCCTTGAACTTTGGGATGTCAGTCATCTTGAAGTTGGTTGGCAACTGAGTACTCACGACTTCATATTTGCGATTATTGTACATTAGTTGCTCCTCAAGGTATTGGAGTCGCTTTTCAGTTT
Source organism: Heliosperma pusillum (assembly GCA_022085475.1). Lineage (NCBI taxonomy): Eukaryota > Viridiplantae > Streptophyta > Magnoliopsida > Caryophyllales > Caryophyllaceae > Heliosperma > Heliosperma pusillum. Next base: position 10,745 of record JAIUZE010009027.1, on the reverse strand, counting down.
CAGTAAGAACTGGTGGGGGACTGACTTCTAGTTGCCCCACAATGGGTGGAATTTTATCATGCACACTATCATCAGGAATGTCTGCAGGAGGAAGCCTAGTTTCTATGGCAACAATTTGGCTTTCAATGGCATTGAGGCGAGCATAAGCTTGGTCCTGACTTGTTTGGAGACGGATGAGCGCAGCTAGGACTAGATCATTACCATTCGGGTTTGGCATGGGTTGATGAACACTTGCTTGATTAGTTCCCGGCATCTTGAAAACTGAGGCAAGAGACCGACGACGAATCAAAATACGATCGACCATTCTGGTACACTTACTCGACTTGTGAAGTGGTGGTGTGCTACTGTGCTAATTGAGTTTTGAAAATGACAAGATTTGAAATGTTACTCCTAGACAACCGTGGTGTGGTTGTAGGGGTGTCAACTTGAAGTGGAGAAAATATAATTTTAACTTGACATTTGGGCAGAGTTTCGACTCATTTTGCGCTACTTCAGACCACCTTTAAAAATGCCTTACAGTGTTAAAAAGGATTTTAATTTTTTTGGAAAATTCGTCATGGTTTTATTTACAAAATGGTGATCAAGTATGGGTTATACAAATTTATACAAGCATTATAACGGTATGCTGAGTGCTTTTAAAAGGTTTTGGTTTAAAGGGTGGGTTGCCATACAAAGAAATCAAACCCGGTTCTATAGAAAGAGGTTCGCGCCAAACATGAGTAAGGTCGGTTCCTAGTCCAATTCCCCGTGTGACAACCCTCGCTAATGCGGAAATATAAAACATACAAGCATGTGAATTATATAGCGGAAATAGGTAGTTTTTAAAAACTTTTATACATGCAAGTTAAATAAAACGAGCAGTGTCAAAATATTACAAACTAAATAAAAATACCACAAGAGACGTAGTCTCTCAAAGTGTTAACAAAAGACAAAGTAATTAGCAACTAGCTAAACAACGTCTAGAGGTGTTTCATCCAGGGACAACGCCCGCTAGCTCACACCGGAACCCAAAATAGCATAAGCAAAAAGCCATCCATGCAAGCAACCTGTTCATTCATGAAAAACATGAACGCCACAATCAGTGGGGAGTAACTCCGGGTTCTCCCAGCCATATCACATTAAACGTACATATAAGGAAATACAAAAGTAAAATCATGCATATATAGATATACATGTGAGTTACGATAAGAATAGATAGGCAATCCAATATATATAAAGATACGATCATGTGGAAATCAAATCCGAAACCATCATGTTATTCAAAGACTCAGGAAAGACACTCTTAGGCAACCGAATACGCTCACTGTTAGCGGTATAAGTTTGATAAGATTGATAAGATTGAGCCTCGACAGACAAACCAAGTCAAGTCATGCGATGATCACAATAAATCCAACATATTATCATCCATTCACGAACCAAGACATTGACGGTGCCCAATCATGCAATGGCCATGAACAATATCATGAAATCACGCATTCAAGAACGACACAAGACGACAACTCTCACGGTAAATGAAACGCACTAGCATCGTGTACATGGCAAGTATGATTAATAGGCATCCACGGGATAAGCATTTCCCTGAACTCATACGCGATGCTTACATTTCGCCTATGTGCACTAATTTCCTCCGGTAGGACGACGATAATAATACGGTCCTAGTCTAAACCTGGCCAGACTCTCGGAATAAGACGTGTTCCGATTCGACATGTGGTAAGAAGTTCCACATCCAAGACTCGGTCTTACAATATATATGCCGAGTACCCCAAATTTGGTAGATCAATTCACGAAAGAGGCGGAAAAGAGCTCAAGCCTCATAACAAGCGGTACGCTACATGCAAATAACACCACCTCGCAAGTACACAACATTTGACGGCCGGGTCGATCAACGCAATGCGTTCAACTCCCAACAACGTCGTCGTATGCCCACTAACACATCCATGTAAGCAGTAGGATACCTCTCCGTTCCGACATTCCAGCCTTACGAACGGGAAGGTAGCTAAGGGAATGAGAGTACAAAGCACAAGACAAAATAGTGCTCAAACCGTATCATTTGTAAAAACCGACTCAAAGGGGAACATACCACAAACCGTCACAAAACATGAGAATATGGCATTATATAAATGTAAATATGATAAACATGAATCAATACATGATACATAAGCATTAGAACAAGTTTATGAAGCATAATGAATAAGAAACATAGATACCTCTCCAAAACAACAAGTTTGGAAACTAACTAAAACAAGGGTCCACTTCAAACTGTCATAACTAGAGTTCTAGACATGTAAATACAGAAATTCCAAATCGAGGTGATAGCTTATCCTCTTACGGTTCCAACGAATGGTCACAAGCCCAAAACAAACAAGTAACGAAGGAGATATGATCATTCTACCAAAAAGGGTCAGTGTAGTTAAACTGCACAAGTCACGACCGTGACTTGTATTTCACGACCGTGAAAT